>JAFMOD010000140.1:260451-286864 GCA_019802435.1 Corydoras maculifer
ATTTCTGTCTCTGTGCATTAACCCGCCTCACCACCCGCATGCCCCCCATGCCCCCGTGTCCCCCGCCTTCCTTTTGGTTCTAAAGTGTTCCCTGACAGTTCCTCTTACCGTCACTCTCCTCCTCAGAGTCTCCGTCATGCTCTGACAGCGGGCCGTCCGGGCGGGTGTCTCTTCTCACGCTGACGTCACCCCTGGAGTGAACACAACGGGTCGTGAGGGTGCGTCTCCCCAAACGGCTTCAGAACATCAGATGAAGGAGAGAGTTGAGTTCTGTGGTGAAGGTTTACAGCTAGAATGTGGCGGACGGCTTGGTTTAGGGCGTGTCCGTGTGTCTGCGGTCGTAACGACGGACAAAAGCAGCAGAAGACATGTAATTAATCTTCATTAATCACCGGCCGTAACGTATCATAATCAGTGTGTCACTCGCCCATTCCCTTTAAGAGCCCGGTGGCGCTCTGACTTTGGTGGATTGCTATTTGAGTGGTGCAGCCGATCCATTATCGTCCACTTCATCCTTTACTACAATCGCGGGGTGGGGGGTGGGGGGTTCCCCATGTCCATCCAGGGGAGAACGTTTCGGGCGCCGGGCAGATACACCCAGGACAGGGGGGCAATCTATCGCTGGGCACACAGACACACTCTATATAAGGCAATTTGGAGATTTCAATTGCCCTTGGTCCATGTTTTTGGACTGTGAGAGGAAACCCACGCGGAAACGGGGAGGACATGGAAACTCCACCCAGATTGCGATTCGAACCGGGAATCCCAAGCGCTGAGAGGAGAACATGCCAAACCACTAAGCCACCGTGACGCCCTGGAAGATACCACTAAATGAAATTTTCGGGGATTTCTTTCTTTGTGTTTTTCGTGAATTTTTTTCTTCGGTCTGACGGCTTTGCTCTCATTCTGAGACGACCACGCCCATCGGGTAGATGTATTCACCGGCAACGTTGCTTTTTACACCACCCAGACGCAGGGCGGGGTGTGGGGGGGCAACACGCATCACGCCTCACACCGGGTGCAAAGTTCCGGCTCTATGTTTGTCGCGTTTTCGAGGCGTGTGATCGTAAAGGACAGCACAGTGCAGTCTGCAGATGTAATCGATGAGGACGTCGCCCCCCGGGGGGGCCGCTATTACTGCACGCTGTCAGTTGTGTGACGGAGCGCCGACTTCTGGACGATTATTATTTGCGCGTCGATATCTCAGTTAATACGTCTCTTCGTATGATCGCACATAATCCATGATTCCTGAAAGGTCATATCGACAAATCTATCGACGAACCGCAACGCGGAGATACAGCGGTCGGCGTGTGGAGACGGAGCGCGGGACGTAATTGGACGTTGTCGTGAGAAATCAGCCTGAGCAAATAATGATTTGCTTTGAAGATCACCAGTATTGTGGGTGTGAACGTATACCGACAGTCCCCGCCCACTTTAATAAGTACACCCGCTATACTTTGTCTATACGTTGCTGGTATTATTAAATGACATGGGTGGTGGAGCAGGCACGGCATTGCCGTGACACTTACACAATGGTGGTGTAAGTGGTGATGTGACTAATAACATGGCCAGCAGGTGTGCAGCCGTCGCCGCCTCTTTTACACCAACCCAGTGGCAGGAATCGACGTTTTTTCTTGGTTTTAAGGCGGCCCGTGCATGTCGCTGTGTCCTCGCCACCATCAGACATGCTCTTACGCAGTATGTACCTGTGCTACTTAATACCCCAATAACGCCCCCCCCCCCCCCGACTTGTATTCTGTAGTACTCTCATGTTGCGATAACCCATTAAAGACTGTAAGGCCCACACCTCTTTTTGGAGTTTGCCGGCAGCTGTTCCCAAACCACGAGTTCCCGACCGCCCGTGACCCAGCGATGACCGCCGCTCGGCGTCAGCCACGCTGCGAAGCACAGGATTCTGGGCAGAGCGGGAGGGCTGAGCGAGACCAGGTACCTACACTGAGGGAGCGAGTGCACTGCGAGGACCAGAAAAAAGGGGTCAGACGTGATTCCAACGCGGACGGAGCACAGATTCTCACGGCGTTCACACTTACGGTTAATCACACTCTCCCCGCTGGCGAGGTCGAAGCACGGACCAATGAGGAGCCCTGGGATCTGGCTGACACAGTCGGTCACGCCGGCAGAGCTGCTGTGATTGGCTAGTCGGCTCACCGCACCTGAAGGGGGTTGGATGAATCGGGCATCGACAGATCAGAACCCGTTACACTGTAACCACTGCAGCTACGGTTGAAGTCAAATCAGTTGATCTTCCCTTAATCCCTAACCCTTGTTTGAAGTGCACTTGGCTGTGTAGTCGCCCCTCGGAATGGGGCAACTTCGGGGAGAGATTGAAATCTGCACCGGGGGGGCGGGGGGGTGTTAAATGTGGAGGAACAAATTCATGATTTAACACTTGGGATATGGTTTCCTCCCTCAGTCTAAAAAGCATGGATCAAGGTGAGTTGAGTTCTCCAAATTGCCCCATATAGGTTGTGTGAGCGAGTGTGTGCCCAGCGATGGTTTGGCGCCCTGTCCTGGGGGTGTTCCCCCCCAGTATAGGATTAAGCAGAAGTTAATAGATTGATGGATAGCACGGTGGCTTAGTGGTTTAGCATGTTCTCCTCACAGCGCTGGGGATTCCCGGTTCGAATCCCCATCTGGGTGGAGTTTCCATGTTCTCCCCGAGTCCGCGTGGGTTTCCTCCGGGTTCTCCGGTTTCCTCCCACAGTTCAAAAACATGGATCAAGTCAATTGAGTTCTCACAATTGCCCTATATAGAGTGTGTCTGTGTGAGTAAGTGTGTGTCCAGTGATAGATTGCCCCCCTGTCCTGGCTGTATCTGCCCAGCGCCCGAAACCCCCCCCCCCCCCCCCGCCCCGACCCTGGTAGAGGATAAAGTGGAAGTGAATGGATGGATGGATAATAGGTGGATATTGATGCAGCCATTGCACTGATGAGGTTGTGAGATCCTAAGTGAATAATCAGTGTGACGCCCCCTTTAAAGTAGGTGCATTAAAAATGCATTCTCATTAACAGCTTTATTTTATCTGCCTCTGAATATGAGACACTGCGCTCCGGGAAGGCGAATTCAGAGAGCTCTTGGAAGAGGAGGAACTCTTCAGCTTGTCCTTGATATCCCGTCTCTCCCCGGAGCCGAGCGCCTTTTTTTTTTTTTTTTTTTCCTCCCCTGATCGTGCGGCACTGAGCCACCGGCACTTCGTTGCGTCTGACGTGGGGTTGCTGAGAGCAAACAGGCCCGACTCTGATGCCTTCCATTAATAAATGCATTAAACAGCCCCGGGTCTGGGAAGAAATATGTACACGTCGGCGGGGGGGACATGATATAACGGCCTCGGTCCGGGCCGCCAGTCAACCGGGCTTTTTAATAAAAGCAGATCCCAATTAAGCGGCGGCGGGTCGTTTCGCGAGGTGATTTCGGGATGGAACATAAACGCTCCAGGCGGGGGATTAACTTTTAACTACGCGCAAGATGGCCATCGTGCCTCTTTCCGGAGCGCCGTCCATGTGTTGCCTTTGTATTGCGGTGAGAGGGATCTTTTTTTTTTTTTTTTTTTTTGTGAACGTGACCTGCATTTTTATGGACGCTGTCCGTGTTCGGTGTCTGGCGTGCATGCGGCGGAGCGTGCGTACCCGTTCTCCAGTCAAGGACCCGGATGCTGGATCTTCCGCTGGCTAGGAAGATGCGGTCGCCTCGGGCGCTCAGCATCAGCTTGCCAGCCACTTCATTAACCCCGCTACACCCCGTGACTTCCGATCCCCACCGCTGCAGCCGGCGCAGGGGCTCGGCGACGTCATCGCACACCTCCCACACGCACACGGCCCCGTCTGCCGAGCCGCTGAACACCAGGGGCCCCTGCGACTGCGGGGAAGAGCACACAACCCAAGAAGGCTTTTAAAAGTATGGCGGCGAAAAACAACGGCCGAGAGCCGGGTGACACGCACGAGGACATGCAGAACGGCCCGAGGCCCCGACTCTGAGCCTTTAGTACGGCGGCGTAGCAAAAACACCATCACAGATCACAGATTCCGTCTGCGCGGAGCTTTCGAGCGCACTCTTCGCCTTAAAGGAGAATATTCAAATGTGTTAAGACCGAGATTGATGCCGCCGAATGCGGAGGCGTCGTGCCAGCCCAAGCTCTGTTGCCATGGCACCCACCCACCTGTAGCGTGGTGATGGCGTCCAGGTGCTCGTTGACTGATTGACAGTTCTCCTGAGACCGCCAGTCCCAAACCTGCAGCTTCCCGGCATCTGTCACGGCCCAGGCCACAATTATGAGTTAGACGTTTTTATCAAATTGATGGAAATCAGCTCATCAAGCGGCGCTACACGAACATTCAAATTCAAATTCAAGTGCGCGCACACACACACACGCTATTCTACACATGTATGTTTGTGTGTGTATACATATATACATATATACATATATACACACACACACACACATACAATTGTATGTATGTATATACATATATATATATGTGTGTAGGTGTGGGTATGTATATATATATGTATATATACACACACACACATACATACATACATACATATACAATTTTATGTATGTATATATATATATATATATATATATATATATATATGTGTGTGTGTGTGTGTGTGTGTGTGTGTGTGTGTGTGTGTGTAGTCTCCTAGGCCTTTAATAGTTCTAATAAGTTTAAGTTTTTCTATACAATTATAATATTTATTATATATATATATATATATATATATATATATATATATATGTGTGTGTGTGTGTGTGTGTTGCATTGTGTGCATGTATATATACATATATACATGTATGTGTGTGTGTGTGTGTATTTATACATCAACTCCTTTAATGGTTCTAATAGCAAATCAGTCACTACATTTTTCTATACAATCATTTAATGATATTATATTATTATATTCTCTATATAATTATTAATAATAATTAATACTAATACAGATTCTTCGTCTTAAAGCTGCAGCGTCTCAGAGACTGTTGTATGTCAGGTACAGCCTTGTCTCTTCAGAACCTTCTAATCTAATCTCTCTCTTTCTTATTTCTTTTGCTGGTTTTGAAATTTGAAAAAAAAGAAGGTTCGGGCGTTTTTTTTTTTTCTTTTCCAACGAGCTCCGAGGCGATAGCACTCGCGTCTCTGCTTTTCTGATGCGTCCCTCCGAGACGGTCGATAAAGGGATCTACCAACGTGGTTAATGGAGCCAAAGTGAGTGTGACGGCAGCTCTGTGTTCTCAATATGAACATCACACTGACGGTGTGATCAGTACCGTTACGGTCTGATCGTCTTTCTCGTTTCCGTCCGAGGCTTAAAGAATGTAAATGAATTGCGACGCTTGGGCAGAGCGAACACAGCTGCATGTCATTTCTGAGCTCGTCCTCACCATCATCACCATCATCACCATCATCACCAACATCACATCTGCTCATGTACGTTACCGACGCCCCAGAGGACACGTCAATCTCACCTGAGCCCGTCACGAGGTAGCCGTCCCACTCGGCTATGAAGCAGAGGCTCGCCACAGCGTTAAAGGTGTAGATTGATTTCACACACTGGCCTGACACACACACACACACACACACACACACATATGAGCACATATATCTATATGAGGACAATCCAATCAATTGCAGGTATTAATCACAGGCTCGTGTACAGCAGTAAATCAAAGTGCCGCACAGATCAATCACGTTAATGTACACACCGTCCACTATCCCAAATAATAAGACATTTGTTTACGCTGCATGTTTCCCCCCCGTACAGTGTCGACCTCACACACCGCATTTAAGGTCCACCTTCGTGTTTCGGCTCAGTGTTTCTTCCGAGTTAAATGGGTGTGGTAGCTCAGTGGTTAGTGTTTTGGGCTGTCAATCCCGAGGTTGTGGGTCCAAATTCTAGGTCAGCTGAAGTCACCGATGGGGGTCCTTGCCCGTTAACCCTTATTGATCCAGGGGTGCTGTAGCCAGCCCTGTGTTCCGACCCCAACCTCCAGGTTGGGATGCTTGTGAGCATCTTCCGCTTTATCCTCTATTAGGGTCGTCGGGGGGGTTCCCCATGCCCATCCAGGGGAGAACGTCTCAGGCGCTGGGCAGATACACCCAGGACAGGATGCCAATCTATCACTGGACACACACACTCACACAGACACACTCTATATGGGGCAATTTAGAAAACTCAAAAGACTTGATCCATGTTTTTTGGACTGTGGGAGGAAACCGGAGAACCTGGAGGAAACCCACGCGAGAACGTGGAAAACTCCATCCAGATTGGGTTTCGAACTGTGCTGAGAGGAGAACATGCCAAACCACTAAACCACTAAGCTTTTAAACCTGACTCTTAAACCTGCCGTCAGTCAAGGCAACACCGGCGACTCTGAAGGTCCCGTTGCGATGGTCGTGCTCGTGATGTATAATCTGTTGTTAGAACGGAGGTGAGGCCGCCGGTCGGGTTCCTGCCCCCCCCCCCCCGGACCTCCCCTCTCACATCACACGGCGGCGCATGCAAACTAATTAGCGCATCAAAGCGTGTTTAACGAATGACTCACCCGAGCTCAGAGCCCACGTCCTGACGCAGCAGTCGGCGGAGCCGCTTAGGACGAACCTCTCCTCCTCGCTCAGGCGCAGAGCGGATGCTGGGATAGGACGCAGGGGGGGGGGACGGCCAGGTGAGGGAGATGGCGGGTCACCAAGGGACGAGATGATAAACGTAAGACAAGGTGCGGAAGAGAAGGAACAGCCGTTAAAACTCGCGACCATAAAAAAACAAAAAACAAATGGGCGGGGTTGTCGGCAAACATCTGTACCGGGCAGCTGTGCTATTAATTATGCACGGGTGCAAGGATGCTGCGCCCGCCCGCACGCCCGCCTGCCGTGCCTTACCTAATCGGCTGCAGAACTCCGCAGGTGGTGCGACCAGGCAGGTGACGCCGCCGCGGTGGCCTCCCAGATTGCGCTGCTCGGTCGCCGTGGGAACGTGCCACACCTTCAGGGTGGTGTCGCGACTGCGGGGCAGGGGGAGAGGGCGTTTCGGACTCTGTCCGCTGACGGAAGGCCTCGAATTTACCGACAACGGGACAGGACGCGACTCGGGTACCTGCCAGAGATCACCAGGTTGTCCACCGCGGCCACGCAGGTGATGAGGTCGCTGTGGCCCTCCAGAGCGCGGAGACGAAACTTGGCCTTCTCCCACTCGGCCCTCAAGGATTTGAATTCGGAATCTGAGAGAGAGAGAGAGAGAGAGAGAGAGAGAGACATATACTCACTATTAGTTTTTATTCAGAAACCTCCTTCTTCTTGTTTCGGGAGTTCCCTTCAGGGCTCGGCCATCTGCGGATTCGACTCGGCACAGTTCAGGCCTCTGACTGGCATGTCTTTGGACTGTGGGGGGGGAACCCGGAGTACCCACGGCCCACTCCAGCACAGGGAGGACATGCAGACTCCACACAGTAGGGACCTTGGTTCACCCCACGGCGATCGACCTTACGTGCCGTATTGCCAGAGTGACCACACGCTGTTTACTGTCCCTAAAATGCAAAAGGTGGACATGTCCCATCATGACCTCAGAGCTGTGATAATAATAAGCTGTGCTGAGGTCATTGGGTTAGTTTAACACATAATGGACCCTGAATGATCGGCCACATTTTCTTTGTAAAGCACAACTTCACAGCTTCAGTCTGCGCTCTATTCAAGAAGCATCTCTGCCTTCTGAAGCTGATTATTCATGGCGCGCGGGACAGACAGCGGCCCTGGACGTGGAGGAGCAGCCAGGTGGGTTTGCGAGGCGCTTTCATCTCTCCTCAGTATGAAAGTTTAATGGAACGAGCTTAACCTGGGTCCGGGAGCCGGCGGCTTTGCCCTCCGTCCGCTTTCTTCTTTTGCTTCTTCTCCGAGACGCCCGTTTCCCGCCCGTCCTCCGTTTGATCCGCGCGAGGGATCTTGACGTCGGCGGGACGCTCGTCTCCGTCCTCTCTGCGGCCGTGACGACGGCGGGGAAGCAGAGGAGGTTATTATGAGTGAGGCTGATGAAATAAAAACCACAGGCCGCGGGGCAACTCGGTGCACATCGTCTCTGTGACTTTTATATTCTACATGTTATTTATCTCGCGGATCGGGCCTGATTAAATATGTGGAGACTGAAGCGTCAATATGAGCGAGCGAGCGAACGAGAGAGAGAGAGAGGGGGGGAATAGCTACAGGCAACGCGAGGTACAGTTCAAACAGTCTCACACACTGTATTGTCTCATGCTTACGCTTGTCTTTTCATTTTATCTTCCTCTTCATCCACAACACAATTAGTTTGCTGCGGGCCAGAAAGTTGCAGCAGCAGCTCGGCCAATCTGACACGCAGCTCCTCCTTCCTCGAGACCTGGGAACGAAGCGCAAAGAAATAAAGCAAAACAAATAAAGATGGAGGAAGCGCAACTCAAGAAGCAGGTTCATCCGTTAAAGGCCCCGTAATGAAATCTAAAGCTGCGTTTACTTTTATTTCATATAAACCGCATTAATGGAGTTCTTCTCAATGTGTCCTCAACCTGGGCACAAGTTAAAATTTTAGCCTATCCCGGCTGGTTTTGGTCTTAATTCATATGCAACGGTTGGGTTTTGTACATTATTTTTTGTACATTATTTACATTTTGGGGACAACAACAAAAGGGGGCGGCACGGTGGCTTATTGGTTGGCATGTTCTCCTCTCAGCACTAGGGATTCCCGGTTCGAATCCCCATCTGGGTAGAGTTTTCATGTTCTCCCCCGTGTCTGCGTGGGTTTCCTACGGGTTCTCTGGTTTCCTCCCACGGTCCAAAAACATGGAACAAGGTCAATTGAGTTCTCCAAATTGCCCCATATAGAGAGTGTGTGTGTCTGTTCTGGGTGTATCTGCCCAGCTCCCGAGACGTTCCCCCCTGGCATGAGGAACCCCCCTCCCCCCACGACCCTAACAGAGGATAAAGCGGAATATAATGGATTTAAATGGGAGGAAAAAAACGTGAAACCGATGCCGTTCCCTTTGAAGTTCAGCTTCATCATTACAGCGGTATAGAGCACTAATGATGCGTAATGAGTGAGTGGAGTTTGTGTTAATGTTTTAATAGATTAATGAATTCACGTCGAGCCGTTTCGAAGCTTTTCAGGCTGCCGCCCCCCCCCCCCCCCCCCCGGTATACAGATCCAGATGTTCGCACAGCTGGGACGTCCGGTCGCGGCGGTACCTTCACACGTTCCTCTGGATTTAAAGAGACCTTCAGCTCCAGGTTCTCAATCTGTCTCAACTTCTTCTGCACCTTTCTGATCTCCCCCATCACGCTCGCACATCTGGGGACATGCACAGCTGGAAGCGGCCAGTCTGCGCTCGCGCGGGTTCTTATCGTCCTCGCGTCGCGTCGGTTTATTTTTATTTAATGAACAATGTTCACATTTCATTCAATGTTTACATCGAACTGCGCCGTCGCTTCCCGCAGGACGAGCCCGACGTGTAAACGTGTAACCAGCGGAAGTCCGCGCGCTCTCGGGGGCCGCTGTTAAATTGGGCGCCACTCCCTGCACACGTGGCACCATAATAGGGACCTATGCGCCCTACGTAGTGCACTACGCTTCCTTTGGAGGTCGGTTTGACACGTGATCTCTGTGCTATGCGCGTTTGAATTGGTATCGGCTCCTTTTATGTCTTTCCTCCGTTTGTTAAACTACACGATTATGTTATAAATTATGTTATAAATTATTTTATAAATTATGTTATAAACTGTCCGATCGTCTTAAGTTTATGAAATTATAAAAATAGATATAAAACAAACGATTAAAAAAACACGTTTAACGACCACGCTATTCTCAAATAGTGAAGAATGGAATAAAACTGAATTAAAAATGCCATTTATTGTCAAAATACCCAAGTAGAATCAGATTAAAAGCTTCATTTCAGTGCAAACATGTGAAAACATGCAAACATGTGAAATATATTAAATCTATCTATCTATCTATCTATCTATCTATCTATCTATCTATCTATCTATCTATCTATCTATCTATCTATATATATATATAATTTTTTTTCTACAGATTTCTCTGTAGTGTTTATTAGCTTTATAAGATAGAATAAGATAAGATAAGAAATAGCTTTTTTGATCTCTTCGGGAGGATTCCCTTTTGGGAAATTAAGGCACCAAAAGTACACAGAAGAGGGATACATTACAAGTATATACAGTAAATATTATATATATATATATATATATATTTTTTTTTGCACCAAAAAAAATTCAATTATTGCACATAGTCCACTATATGTTATAGTTGTGCAGGTCAGGCTACTGCCCCATCCCATCTGTTTCCATTCTGTTTTTCATCTGGGCAGGTACAGCCAGGACAGGGCGCCCACATAACAAATGTTAAATGTATAATAATAAAAGAAATAGCAAAATAAATCACTTTAATTCGACCTTATATCATTATATCAAAAACAGGAGTATATATACATATATACATTTTTTATTTTTATTTTTTTTGTGACGATCGCTATGTACGGTGACGCGCCCTAACCGCGAGTTGTCACGACACTGCCCTCACTCGACGGAAATGGCGTAACGCGCGTTGGCCCTCACTCACAGGAAGTGGAGCGTAGACAGTTCGGGCAACTCCGTAAGAAAGAAAAAAAAAACGAAAAAAAAAACCCGAAGGAAGAAAAAAGTGGTGGAATTTCTTCGCTCGACGGTTTTTTTTCGTCGCGGCTTCGTGCAGTCCGGGTGGCGGAGGAGGTCCCCGCGGCGGCGCAGCGGCGGGCGGCTGAACGGGTTGGTGTTTATTCGTCTTTTCGGGTTTCGGGTTGTCCTCGCCGCGGCCTCGGAGCCGGAAGTGCAGCGCGAGCCTCGGTGCGCTTTTTTTTTCTTCTCTTGTTGTTTTTTTTTTTTTTTTTTTTTTTTTTTCTCCTCGGTTTCTTTTGGCGGCGGCGGCGCGGCGGACGGTGCTTCACCTCCGCGGCTCTCCCTCCCGCAGAACGTCGCTGATCCATCTCACAACCGAAACGAGGCTGCAATCAAATAAACACTCAGCCATTTTCATTTATATTACTGTTTTCTAATAAAACCATCTCCACCACGCGCATTCACGAGTTATTACGATTATGCTGTATATATACATACTCTCTCTCTCTATCTCTCTCGATATATATATATATATAGGTGTTAATTATATTTGTAGAATATTATTAATATTGTTAATAACTCAATAGTTCGAGGTCAGTTCTTATACTTACACATTATTTTATTCTATTGAATAAACCACAGCTGTGAAATCTGCACGTTATTACAATGTAATAAGAGCATTCTGCACCATGATTATAAGCGCTAAGCCTCTACATTGTGCCTCATGCGTCTCATACACTGTGACCACTGTGTTACTTAATTATAGTCTGTTTTTAATGCCCCCCTCAACTAATCAGAACCATCCCCAACAGAGCTGGTATTGTTCAGGTGGTGGAGTTATTATATATATATATATATATATACATATATATGTATGTAGGGCATATATATATATGGGTGGCTTAGTGGTTTATCATGTTCTCCTCTTAGCACTAGGGATTCCCGGTTCGAATCCCCATCTGGGTGGAGTTTCCATGTTCTCCCCGTGTCTGCGTGGGTTTCCTCCGGGTTCTCCAGTTTCCTCCCACAGTCCAAAAACATGGATCAAGTCAATTGAGTTCTCACAATTGCCCCATATAGAGTGTGTCTGTGTGAGTGAGTGTGTGCCCAGCGATGGATTGGCGTCCTGTCCTGGGTGTATCTGCCCAGCGTCCAAGACATTCTCCCCTGGATGGTCACGGGGAACCCCCCCAGGACCCTGATAGAGGATAAAGCAGAAGATAATGAATGAAAATATATTTATATATATATATATATATATATATATATATATATATATATATATATATATGTGTGTGTGTGTGTGTGTGTGTGTGTGTGTGTGTGTGTGTTAATTCTATTTTTTTTGAATATTATTATTTATTCATAATATTGTTGATACCTCAATATTTTGGGGTCAGTTCTTATACTTACACCTTATTCCTATTGAATAAACCACAGCTGTGAAATCTGCACGTTATTACGATATAATAAGAGCATTTTGATCACAACGCTAAGCCTCTCTACACTGTGACCACTGTGTTGTTATTTAATTACAGAATTCTGTTTTGAATCGTCCCCTCAGCTAATCAGAACCACCCCACTCATTTTTTTCCTTCTTAGATCGTGAGGCATAATGCAAGCTATAGAATGACGCATGACTCTTGTTGGTTCGTGGTTTTAATTGTAAATGATACAGTCTGTGATCGGGTGTCTGTCAGCGCAGTGAGATCTCGAATTTGATTTACATTTAACTTTAGATTTAACTTTAATCGATGTTTCGTTACAGGACAAGAGGAATGATGGAGGATTCCCATTTCAACTCTTACTTCTGGTCTCCGGTTCAAGGGCCGGTGAGACGTCTTTATAAGCTTATTGTGCTGCGTGCTGGTGAGGGTGTGTATTGTTAGGGTTCTGGTGCTTCCATACATTCAGTAACTTGGAGGGGAGGTCACATTTTACATCTTGGTTATTACATCAATATTCGACATTGCAGATGCACACTGAACCCTTCCAAACCAAGCCATACCTCAGGGGGGCGCTACTGTTACTATTGTGTCTGTTACTACTGGGTGTGCACCCTACACTGAATAAAAAAATGAAGAGCGTATACTGATTCATACAGTTCAGACAGTTCCCTGCACACTAGAAGGAGCTCTTGTTCTCCCCAACCACTTAAAAAGAGCTCCGCCTAATGGACAAAAGCTGCACTGCTCACTTCAGACTGTCTTCGGGTTTGGGTCGCTGCTTGTGCCCCAAAACCCACCTTCTGAGCGACCACACCCATGTTACCCCCGTTGTTATTAAACAGTTAATTCATTCATTCATTATCTTCCGCTTTATCCTCTATTAGGATCGTGGGGGGTTCCCCATGCCCATCTAGGGGAGAACGTTTCGGGCGCTGGGCAGATACACCCAGGACAGGGCGCCAATCCATCGCTGGGCACACACTCACTCACTCACACATACACACTCTATATGGGGCAATTTTGAAGAACTCAATTGACTTGATCCATGTTTTTGGACTGTGGGAGGAAACCCGGAGAACCCTGAGGAAACCCACGCGGACATGGGGGTTATTAAACAGTGTTATAAATTAGGAGGAGGCGCTTTAAGACAGGACTGCTGTCACTCAAACGCACTAACTTCCCCTTGAATGTGTGTGTTTCAGATCGAGAATGCTGTGTTTCTTAACAAGGTGAAGGAACAGCTGGGCCAGCAGGACAAAAATCCCAACTACCCACATGGCTCCTCCCATTACCCCACCACGGCAGTGGTGGCAGTTGCTGGGGGCGTGGCCATGGATCCAGCGGCCGGGGGGCGGACGTTGAAGCAGGAACAGACGCATTCTCCCCAGACCTCTCACAGCATCGCAGTAGTGCCTGTTCCACCCACCGGACTCATGACAGCAGGTAGAGCATGTCAGGTTCTCTGTAGATGGAGGTACGAATGATGATCTGCCAGCAGGGGGCATATGTTCTCCAGCAATTATTTCAGGCCCAGAGTGAAAAAGAGTTCTGTACCTACTCCTTCCACCAGGGGGACTTCACTGCAGCTGCTGTTTATATGCCCAGCTCTGCTCCAAACCATGTTAGCTATCTCCATATTTGTTACTTTGTATCCGAGCAGAATCATATGATATACAGTACGAGTCAAGCCATTGGCCACGCCCTCATTACGCCCTCATTGGGTGGGGACATTATTCCTATCCCAGCAGTGTCACTGAGGTGGAGAAATGAAACTACACTAACACCCGCCCACCACCACATCAGTGTCACTGCAGAACTGACCATCAACAATCCACCACCCAAATAATACCTGTTCTGTGATGCTCCTGAGAACCAACAGGGGGCGAACAACAACACAGAACACAGATGGACTACAGTCTGGAATTGTAGAGCTACAAAGTCCATCTGTATGGTCAGTGGGATGCAGTAGCTCAGCGGTCGGGGCGTTGGGCTCTCAATCTGAAGGTTGGGGGTCCAGGGGCGCTGTGATGAACCCTGTGCTCAGCTTATAAGTCGCTTTGGATAAAAGCGTCCAATAAATGACCAAATTTTAATTTACAATTTAAGAAATAGATGGAGCAAGAAGGGGGCGTGTCCAAACGTTTGATCTGTACTGTATATATGTATCATTCATTCATTATCTTCCACTTTATCCTCTATTAGGGTCGCGGTGGGGTTCCCCATGCCCATCCTGGGGAGAACGTTTCGGGCGCCGGGCAGATACACCCAGGACAGGGCACCAATCTATCCCTGGACACACACTCACTCACACAGACACACTCTATATGGGGCAATTTGGAGAACTCAATTGACTTGATCCATGTTTTTTTGGACTGTGGGAGGAAACCGGAGAACCCGGAGGAAACCCACGCGGACACGGGGAGAACATGGAAACTCCACCCAGATTGGGATTCGAAGCGGGAACTCCTAGTGCTGAGAGGAGAACATGCTAAATCACTAAGCCACCGTGCCCCTGTATATATGTATATGCTGTGTAAATGTATAGTTAACCTCTGTCGGTTGGTTGGGTAAACTATCTGTTGCTGGTAACTTTCTACATGGTTGGGATCACAGCTTTCTTCAGAAAACCCAAAATGCTGTGAGGACGTTCCCGTCCTCCTGTCCTCCCGTCCACCTCATGGCCTCTGGGGTCTGTTTTTCACTTTAAAATGTTTTTTATTTTTTTTATTTCTCTCTGTCCAGCGGGTTTGGTCACGCTGGTGTCGCCGGTCTCTTCAGCTCCGACTCTAATTCCTGGACACCCGACGACTACAATGATAGCCCTGCACACAGGTAACACCCCAGTGTCCACCTCCCCCCGAACAGGACGGGGTCATCGAACGCGTTGGATTGAAATCATTTCCGTACGTCCGTTAGATAAAAAGGAAGACGGCATGGGATGCTCGCCGGTTGTGATTCCCGTGCCATCGAAGCGCGGGAGAAAGAAGAAATCCAACCTGGCGTTGGTGGGCGCCGGCGGCGACGCGATGATGCTCGGCCACCTCGCCGCGCAGGTATCCCCCCCCTCCCCCTCTTGTTGTTGTCGTCTCAAGCAGTTTTTTTGTGGTGACGATTCGTTGCTTAATCACGGGGTTGACTGATGTTGCGCCACCACGTTGCATTATTGCGTCTTTATTCGTTCAGCCAATTAAATTCCCTCGCGCTTGATTGCAACAACGAACCGTCGTCCTGCGCGCAACACGCCGGCGGCGCCAGTTTATTCCCGACGGCCGCAAAATAACGTTGAGTTGTGTAGTTTGTGGGACGGTTGACATGCCGTCTGGGCGTCTAACCTGTTTTCGTTCCCCACCTGCCAGTCAAAAGTTTGGACACGCCTCCTTTTTGCTCCACGTCCTGTAAAGATGGACTTTGTAGTTCTACAGTCCCATTCTGTAGTTCCATCTGTTTGTGTTCTACAGTACATACTGTGTACTCTGTTCTAATGATCTGAACCCCAATAGCACCACCACAGAGCAGGGGTTATTGAGGGGTGCATTAGTCCTATCCCAGCAGTGTCACTGAGGTGGAGAAATGAAACTAAACTAACACCCCCCACCACCACATCAGTGTCACTGCAGAACTGACCATCAACAATCCACCACCCAAATGATACCTGCTCTGTGATGCTCCTGAGAACCAACAGGGGGCGAACAACAACACAGGATGGACTACAGTCTGGAATTGTAAATCTGAATGATAAGTGGAGGACATAGATGATGCGTCAAGAAGGGGGCGTGGCCTAACAGACCGTTACTGCGTTTTCATGAGGTAATTTTGCAGACACTTTAATTCAACGTGACTAACGAGTCTCTAAACTTTACGGTTGGCAGGGTCAGAACGCAGGGTCAGCCATGATACAGCCCCCCCCCCTTAGTTTAAGTGGGGCTGGGATTTGAATCCACGTCCTTCAGACTGATAGCCGGACACCTCTAACCACTGAACCCCCCCCCCCGTGGTTTAGCATGTTCTCCTCTGAGTTCCCGGTTCGAATCCCCATCTGGGTGGAGTTTCCATGTTCTCCCCGTGTCCGCGTGGGTTTCCTCCGGGTTCTCCGGTTTCCTCCCACAGTCCAAAATCATGGATCAAGGTCAATTGAGTTCTCCAAATTGCCCCATATAGAGTGTGTGTGTGTGAGTGAGTGTGTGTCCAGTGATAGATTGCCCCCCTGTCCTGGGTGTATCTGCCCAGTGCCCGAAACGTTCTCCCCTGGACCCTAATAGAGAATAAAGCGGAAGATAATGAATGAATGAATAACGATTAACATCTTCTCGCCTCAGCACCATCTTGCTGACGCCTACGACCTCTCTGCTGAAGAAGGGAATGCTGGGAAGGAAGGAGGAAAGACATACAGGTATGCTCTACAGCATGCAGGTGTGTGTGTGTGTGTGTGTGTGTGTGTGTGTGTGTGTGTGTTTCTAAACGCAAGAAGCAGGGCTGAAACAGCAATGCTTTAATGCAGCAGTGCATGGCTGCCCCCAACCGGCACGACATATGCACGTTCACGTCGATGCTGGTGTGTGTGTGTGTATGTGTGTGTGTGTGTTTGTGTGTGTGTGTGTGTGTGTGTGTGATGGTCCACTCCGGCGTCGGCTGCCACTTTTTCATCCGACATGGTGGTACTGCACAGGGCGGTTATACATCCTGAGGTTATAGCTCTCTGAAGACAACGTGGGCTCGTACCGTGGGCCATCGGCGTCGGCTCCGGTCTCTAATAATTTCGTCCTTACGATCCATGGCTTTTGAACTGTAACGTTTAGGGTTTCGGGGGGTGGTGGGGTGTGGTGGTGGGGTATTAATTGATATAAAGTGTTAATTATTATAAGATCGTTGTTTATTTCATTAAACATGGACAAAAAAAGGCGGCACGGTGTCTTAGTGGTTTAGCATGTTCTCCTCTCAGCGCTGGGGATTCCATGTTCTCCCCGTGTCGGCGTGGGTTTCCTCCGGGTTCTCCGGTTTCCTCCCACAGTCCAAAAAACAGGGATTAAGGTCAATTGAGTTCTTCAAATTGCCCCCTATAGAGTGTGTGTGTGAGGGGGCAGTGTGTGTCCAGCGATAGATTGGCGTCCTGTCCTGGGTGTATCTGCCCAGCGCCTGAAACGTTCTCCCCTGGATGGGCATGGAGAACCCCCTCCGTGAACCTGGTAGAGGATAAAGGATGGATGGATGGATGGACAAACGTTCTGGGACACAACTCTAGAGCCCTTTTTTTTATAGGAGCGGTGCCTGGACTGTACGGCCTCAGCACCAGGCCCTGTCATCCACCATCACTGTGACCTCGTAATGCTCCTCTAGACCTCGTAAACACCTCAGTGACACTGCTGGGATAGGACTAATGCCCCCACCCCATAACCTCTGCTCTGTGGTGCTACTATTGGGGTTCTAGGCTTTAGAACAGAGTACACAGTATGTACTGTAGTTTTAAAAAACGCCACCATCACATCACAGCAGTGCTGAGGATCCTCCAGCACCCAAATCATACCCATGGGGACATGAATGAGGATCCCGACTGAGGAAACGGGACTTAGTCGAGACAAACGGACAGGACACAGTGTGTAATCTATAGGGTCGGCGGAACCCTTTGATCGTAACACAGACGTAGTCACATGCTTGCATACATTAAATCATAATTAACGTCCTCATCGACACCCTCCAGTCGTTTGGGGTGAATAAACAGACGCCCCCCTTTGGTTCGGATTATATGATGGGTTCATTTGTTTAGAGTCCCGTCGGTTTACACAGGGACGCTCGGTTCTGACTAACGGGTGACCCGTTTAGTAATCGTCCCCGTGCTGTAACGCCTGAGGGGGGGGGTGCCCGGGGGTCGTTCTGTAACGGAGCCGGGGCCCGGGCCCCGAGTCGTCCGAATGCCATTACTATTCATACTGCGCCATACCACACTGTCAGGTGGCAAAGTGGCATGTGTGTGTTTTTGGCTGCATGTGCAGGCATGGCTGTTGCCAGTTCCCTTCGTGTACGCACACACACACACACACACACGCACACGCACACACACACAGCAACACACAATTCCGTCCCCTAGCATGGTCCCTGTTCTTGCCCTTGGCAGTCTGAGCTCATGTGTCTCGTCTTTTCGTGTTTTTCGTCGGCGGCACCTTCGGTTTCCCTCGATTGTTTTTCCTTCGCTGATCTCACCCCCCCCCCCTCTCTCTCTCGCTCGCTCGCTCACCCTTCACTGGACCCTCCTTCTGTTCCAATCTCACCTCACCTTCTGCGTCCCTCGTCCTCACGTTCACTCTTAACCCCGTATTGTCTTCCCACCTTGTTCTGTCTCTCGACCTCATGCCTCTCTCTATCTCTCTCTCTTTCTCTCTCTCTCTCTCTCTTTCTCGCTCGCTCGCTCACCCTCCACTCACCCTTCACTGGACCCTCCTTCTGTTCCAATCTCGCCTCACCTTCTGCGTCCCTCGTCCTCACGTTCACTCTTAACCCCGTATCGTCTTCCCACCTCGTGCTGTCTCTCGACCTCATGCCTCTCTCTCTCTCTCTCTCTCTCTCTCTTCCCCCCCCCTCCCCCCCCCCGGTGTGGGTGTATTTGTATGTGTGTCTCGGTGTCTGTAGGTGCCGGATGTGCGGCCTGACGTTCTGCAATAAGTCAGACATGCAGCTGCACTCCAAGTCGCACACGGAGGTGAAGGCGCACCAGTGCCCGCACTGCTCCAAATCCTTCGCTAACTCCAGCTACCTGGCTCAGCACATCCGCATCCACAGCGGCGCTAAGCCCTACATCTGCTCCTACTGCCAGAAGGCATTCAGACAGCTCAGTCACTTACAGCAGCACACACGGTACTGCGGGTCTCGTCCGCCGGCCGGAGGTGGGCGTGGGGGGTGGGGGGGGGCTGGCCCATGGAACAGCCAGATGCTCGCCCTGGTCTTTTTGTAGCGTAGGGTAGAATTACGTTACGATATTTAAAATACAGGGCTCGTACCGTGGGCCATCGGCGTCGGCTCCGGTCTCTAATAATTTCGTCCTTTCGATCCATGGCTTTTAAACTGTACCGTTTAGGATCTCGGGGGTGGGGGGGCCCCCCCCCCCCCCCCCCCCCCCCCCCCCCCCCCCCCCCCCCCCCCCCCCCCCCCCCCCCCCCCCCCCCCCCCCCCCCCCCCCCCCCCCCCCCCCCCCCCCTCGGGGGTGGGGGGGTGGTGGTGGTGGGGGTTTGTATAGTCAACCGAATGTGGTATTAATTGATATAAAGTGTTAATTATTGTAAGATTGTTGTTTATTTCATTTAACATGGACAAACGTAGGTGGCACGGTGTCTTAGTGGTTTAGCATGTTCTCCTCTCAGCGCTGGGGATTCCATGTTCTCTCCGTGTCGGCGTGGGTTTCCTCCGGGTTCGCCGGTCTCCTCCCACAGTCCAAAAAACAGGGATCAAGGTCAATTGAGTTCTCCAAATTGCCCCATATAGAGTGTGTCTGTGTGAGTGTGTGTCCAGCGATAGATTGGCACCTGTCCTGGGTGTATCCGCCCAGCACCCGAAACGTTCTCCCCTGGATGGGCATGGGGAACCGCCCCACCGTGACCCTAATAGAGGATAAAGCGGAAGATAATGAATGAATGGATTTTTAAAAGCTATAAATCCACATTTCGGCTGTTTAATTACACCATGAGGATTAATTACACTTGCACACTGTGGTCTCTACACACTCTGTCTGTCCCGTTTACTCCGCTCGCTAATGAGCGGGGTGTTAGGTGGTGAAAGGTTCCTGCTACTGCAGTGACAGCGATGTGGTGGTGGCGTCTTGTGTACGTGTATTGTGTTGGTGGTAGGAGTTTTTTTAAACACTGTTTGCTCATTGTGCACTTTATTAGACACACCGACATTCGTTCCCCAACCTACAGACGTTTAATAAAGCAATGAGGTAATTAGAGGGTGTGGCATTATTATTAATAAATCACTTTCCTATGATTTATTAATAATAATGCCACACCCTCTAATTACCTCATTGCTTTAATAATAAATCACGGGAAAGTGATGTCTAGAGGTTCCACCTCTTTACTGTGATTTATTCACAATAATACACAACCTTGAGCATCTGATTACTTTAAAAACCGAGATCTAGACGTCCTTGCAATGGGTATAAATACGAAAGTAGCTGCGTTTTTTTATATATATATTTTTTTTATTTTTATTTATTTATTTATTTTTGGATCATTTTTAGGTTTTATAAGCCTTTACTCACACTCTTATAAACGCTCATAACTTTATAATCTCTTAAACCTACAGAATTTACATGTGTACTGCATAATGATTATATATAATATATAATATATATCTCTATTTTATTTGTATATATATATATATATATTTAAAACCTGTAAGTTAATTTTCGCGTCATTGTTCGCACTGCTAGAGGGGACGGCAAGAGACCCGCTGATTGCTTTATTGCACATGACAGCCAAAACTCACGCGTCACGAGTGTCCATGTTCTCACTGTGTCCGCATGGGCTTCCTTCTGATGATCTGGTTTTCTGCCACGGTCCAAAAATGTGGATTCTAGGTAAACTGGCTGCTCTAAATTGCCCCCATAGAGTGACTCGAGTCCCTGGTATATAGGATTACGAGGAGGATAATGAGATGAGACTTTATTCCGGTTTGGTTGTGGTCTCTCTGGTTTTGGGTTCTTGTGGATGCTGTATTACATTTACGTTCAGCCGGCGCTTTTATCCAAAGCGACTTACAGAGGAGAACATCACAGGTCAGAAGTTATGACGAAAACCAACATTACTGTAAAATCATCTAACCTTTTTATTTTTATTTGTGTATGTATGAATGAGTCAGAGAGCTTCACACACACACACACACACACACACACACTGTTTTCATTAACACTCGCCGGGCGGCCTCTTCGGCGCCGTTCTATTTCCGACCTCCTTCGTTCTCTCCCGGCGCACCTTCTCTTAAGCTCCAAACCCGTCAGATACCTCAGCTGCTCCTTTACACCCCGCAGACGTCTGGCACAGACACCAACACTTTCACAAGGTGCCAGGTAGCGTGACTGAGGGTGTGTGTGTGTGTGTGTGTGTGTGTGTGTGTGTGTGGAGAGCCTGGAGCTCGTTTTTCAAAAGCGAGGTCTCTCGTCTGTGTCTGGCGTCCTAATGAATTCCACACCGGATGATGGGTGGAACCCACATGGTTGTGGGTCGGAACGTAACCGTGACCCTGCACAAACGCTCCCATTGGTCTCCTGGCCCTCTGCCGCCAGAGAGGACAATCGGTCCGCGGCTTCGGTTTCATTTAACTATCTCCGTAACAAGAAAGGGTTAAAGTCTGCTGAGGGGCAAAGCCAGCCAGCGTGGGAATGAAGTGCACAGTGAGGGTTATAGAGACGGGAAACGGGCAGAGGCAATTAATTTTATCTCTTTTTTGTCTCGCAATTATAAAAAAAACAAAAAGGAAATCGCACCTTGAATTGACGTTGGCGTCACGCCTGCGTGATTATTCTCCCATACCGTTTCAAACGGCTGTCTGAAGCTCGTTTTCTTAATTGCTTTTGAAATGAATTAATGCTTGTTTTCATGTTTGACCATGAGACAGTCCACCCAAATGTCTTACTGTGGAATGATACCGTGGCCAGAAAACGTAATTTTTTTTTTTAATGTAAAGCTGCATTATCATGAATAAATCACAGGGGGGGGGGCATTAGGCCATCGGCAGGTAAAGCAAACCCTGCAGCCCTGAGCACTGCAGGAATCACAATACACCCCCCATCACGGTTCTGCCGTTTCTCCCCAATACAGGAACCACACGGAAACCAAACCTCATAAGTGCCCCCACTGCTCCAAGTCGTTTGCCAACACCAGCTACCTGGCGCAACACGTGCGGATCCACACGGGGGTGAAGCCCTACGTCTGCTCGTACTGCCAGAAGAGCTTCCGGCAACTCAGCCACCTACAGCAGCATCACAGGTGGAGTGGACCTCTGCGGGGAGGGGGGGGGGGGTCATCGCCGAGCTGATTCTTTAATGAATAATTATGTTTATAAATCCTCAGAATCCACACAGGAGACCGTCCCTACAAGTGCAGCCATCCCGGGTGCGAGAAAGCCTTCACTCAGCTGTCCAATCTGCAGGTACGTCCAGTCGCCGTTAAGATGCAGGTGGACAACGGGGGCGAGCAAACCATTTTTAGCAATTACCAAGGGCCTCCAGATAACGACTGGTTATTCATTAATACTCGTGACGAACTGTGTGAGGTCCCCATTAAATTCGTTATTATGTCCAATGGACCTGTCTTCAGAATTCGGGTTTTGTTCGCAGAGGACAGGAGTGTTTTTTTGTCCTAAATGTTTACATATTAATATTCATCCCCTCTCATTCATTCATTCATCATCTTCCACTTTATCCTATATTAGGGTGTCTGTGTGAGTGAGTGTGTGTCCAGCGATAGATTGGCGTCCTGTCCTGGGTCTATCTGCCCAGCGCCCGAAACGTTCTCTCCTGGTTGGGCATGGGGAACCCCCCCCCCCCCACGACCCTAATAGAGGATAAAGCGGAAGATAATGGATGAATGAATGACTTTCACTTTATTAAGAAAGTGCGGCACGGTGGCTTAGTGGTTTAGCATGTTCACCTCTCAGCACTAGGGATTCCCGGTTCGAATCCCCATCTGGTTGGAGTTTCCATGTCCTCCCCATGTCCACGTGGGTTTCCTCCGGGTTCTCCGGTTTCCTCCCACAGTCCAAAAAACATGGATCAAGGTCAATTGAGTTTTCCAAATTGCCCCATATAGAGTGTGTGTGAGTGTGTGTCCAGCGATAGATTGGCGTCCTGTCCTGGGTGTATCTGCACAGCGCCCGAGACGTTCTCCCCTGGATGGACATAGGGAACCCCCCGCGACCCTAATAGAGGATAAAGCGGAAGATAATGGATGAATGAATGACTTTCACTTTATTAAGAAAGTGCGGCCTTAGTGGTTTAGCATGTTCTCCTCTCAGCGCTAGGGATTCCTGGTTCAAATCCCCATCTGGGTGGAGTTTCCATGTCCTCCCCATGTCCGCGTGGGTTTCCTCTGGGTTCTCCGGTTTCCTTCCATAGTCCAAAAGGTCAAAAAAAGTTCTCCACATTGCCCCATATAGAGTGTGTGTGTGTGAGTGAGTGTGTGCCCAGCGATGGATTGGCACCCTGTCCTGGGCGCCTGAAACGTCCCGTCCCCCCGTGACCCTAATAGAGGGTAAAGCGGAAGATAATGGATGGATTAAGAAACTGATAAAAGTTCGTCTGCCGCTCTGCGTTGTGAAAATCTTTTCTCTTTTTTCGTCTCCAGTCTCACCGTCGGCAGCACAACAAAGACAAGCCATTCAAGTGCCACCACTGTAACCGCGGCTACACGGACGCCGCCAGCCTGGAGGTCCATCTGACGTCTCACACGGTGAAGCACGCCAAGCTGTACTCCTGCGGCCTCTGCAACCGCAACTACACTTCGGTAAGACGCGCGACTCCGCCCCACGTCCACGAGGCTGGAATCCTGTAGTCCGTCGGTTTACCTCATGTCTTTTCCCCCCCCGTCTTGTTCCTTATGGCTAGGAGACGTACTTGATCAAACACATGCACAAGCACTCCCCAGACATCTCCACCCCGCCGGCATCTGCCTCACAGAGTCACAGCCCAGGGCGGGCGGGAGCGGCGGGGGGCGGTGGCACTGATGGAACGCCGGGGGGTCGCACGGAACGGGGCGGTGCGTATCCTCAGGCGCAGGGGGCGCCGTGCGTGTTCGACCTGCAGCAGTACAAGGCGGCGGCGGCGGACGTTCAGTACAAGACGGTCAGCGTGGCGGATCTGGCCTCTCACAAGGACCTCTGCATCACCGTGGAGACGTCGGCCATCCGGGTGGACCATCTCAATTCGTGAGCGGGGAGAGCAACGAACATGGAGACGCCGCAGAGCAACGTGGGACCGAGTGGGGGGTCAAATCGGATCGTGCCGTGTTTATTCAGGCTCCGCCTACCGGAGAGCAGAACGTCAGACGCTCGGACGCGGACGTCCCCCCCCCCCGCAGATATCCAGCTCTTCCTGAATTCCAGTCTCGGATTTGTTTTCTAATCGAACGCTCGGCTCCTACACCACGGGGAATTCCGACTCCCGGCCGCCGCGCACGGCCGAACGGCGCCCCCCGGCTTTTAAGTCCGGTGCTGAAACAGGCGTCCACCGGCCACTTCATCAGACACGACTTCTTATTCCTCCACCCATTGTCCGTTCATCGGCTCCACCCGTCATGAGACGTGCGCTTTGTAGTTCTACGATCAGTCCGGGTGCTTCGTCACTCCTCTTTAGCATGTCCTCTAATGATCAGGACCACCGCTGAGCACATGCAAGCAGGGTGGTGGATGTTTTCCCTTCAGCACTGTGATGACTCTGACATGGTGGCGGTGGTGTGTTGGTGGATGTTGCTGGCCTCAGTGGATCAGAGTGGGTTGTTGTTGTAGGCGGAGGCCTTGTCAGGACCGGGGGACATCCCCATCTTAAGCAGATAAGTAGTGTTATGAGGTTTTGTGTGCGGGTGACGTGAAAAACACGGATTGTCTCTTCGTTGTGGCACCAGAATCAGAATCAGGTTTATTTGTCACATACGTAGATGTACATTGTACAGCCGGCAGTGGAATTCCTTCCTGACTTCTCCACATAAAGTTTACATTTAAGAAAATAAGAAAAATAGAATAAAGATCAAATAAAAATAAACAGCGGCACGGTGGCTTAGTGCTTTAGCACATTCGCATTTAGCACAAGTAAGCACACGTGCCCGGGTGCCTGGGGAGCAATGAGGTGCCACTTCAGCCATAGCACTTGGGGGGCTGGGAATCGAACCGGGGACCTTCAGGTTGCAAGGCTGGTTCCTCAACCACAAGCCAACGAGTGCCTGCTGGATGTCCAGCCATCAGCATCCAGTTGGGAAGGTCTCATGGATTAGAGGATGACAAATTTTACATTTTCAAGGTGAATTAGGGGTGGCACGGTGGCTTAGTGGTTTAGCATGTTCTCCTCTCAGCACTAGGGATTCCCGGTTCGAGGCGTTAGGGATTCTAGGTTCTCCCCGTGTCCGCGTGGGTTTCCTCCGGGTTCTCCAGTTTCCTCTCACAGTCCAAAAACATGGATCAAGTCAATTGAGTTCTCCAAATTGCCCCATATAGAGTGTGTCTGTGTAAGTGAGTGTGTGTCCAGCGATGGATTGGCGCCCTGTCCTGGGTGTATCTGCCCAGCGCCCGAGACGTTCTCCCCTGGATGGGCATGGGGAACCCCCTGCGACCCTAATAGAAGATAAAGCTGAAGATATTGAATGAATGAATGAATGAATAAAAATAAACACCATGCCAACTGCATCATGGTGGTACAGTAAGTCAGAGGGGTGTGTCCTCCACATTTAACCCATCAGTGCAGTGGAGCGCACACACACACTGAGTGAAGTAAGCACACGTGCCTGGGTGCCTGGGGGCCTGGGGAGCAATTAGGTGCCACTTCAGCCATAGTGGGGGGCTGCGAATCGAGCCGGGGACCTTCAGTTTGCAAGGCTGGTTCCTCAACCACAAGCCAACGAGTGCCTGCTGGATGTCCAGCCATCAGCATCCAGTTGGGAAGGTCTCGTGGATTAGAGGATGACATTTTTACATTTTCAAGGTGAAGTCATAAGGTGGATGTGTCTAAAATTGGGTCCAGTGAGTGCAGAGTGTTCGAAAACCCCGGCAGCGCACACCAACTCACCACCACCACAACAGCGTCACCGCGATGCCATGATGTATCGGTCCTGATGGAGCTGATAACATGAACTATGAGTGTAGAAACAAGGATGTGTGTGTGTCTGTGTGTGTGTCTGTGTGTGTGTGTGTGTCTACAAGTCACTTGCCCTCCTGAGTTTGGTTTGAAATGATTATCTTCGTTCGTGTGTGTGTGTGTGTGTGAATGATGTAATACACTCACTCTTAGACGATTGCTCCACGTTAGTATTAACATCTATTGTAACGGCCCCCACGCCCTCGTAATCGTAGCCACAAATACGATTGGATTAGAAAACCCCTGAATATTCCCCTAATAAATGAAAGGCCCCCCCTGAAGGCCTGTATTTTCTGCTTGGGGTTCGAGGACAAGCCCCTTTTTTTTTTTGTTTTTTTTTTGGATGGTCGGCGGATGTTCCTGAAGGGAAATATGTCACTCCCGCGGTGATTTTAGCTCATTAAAAACAATCCAAATGAATCGTCGGCCGTGACCTTGTATCTTCTAGGACTTTTGAGTTTTTAGGTAACAACTTCATGGGGGGGGGGGGGGG
>JAFMOD010000140.1:288963-320052 GCA_019802435.1 Corydoras maculifer
CAGTCAGTGTGGCACTGCGCAGCCTCGGTGCCGTTATGTAAGGATGAAAACAGAGGGTGAATCATATGGAGATGCTTACTCTGCGGTCCTTTTGGGACGTTCAAAAGACTGTCTGCCATCGTGACGTGCAAACACATCCGGGCTCGGAGGTTTTAAAAAAGTCTCCTGAAGGTCCATCACTAGGTTCGTCACTGTGTACACAAACTTGAATCGACCTTCAAGTCCATCCATCCCATTATCATTATTCATTTATTCATTCATTATCTTCCGCTTTATCCTCTATTAGGGTTGCGGGGGGGGGTTCCCCATGCCCATCCAGGGGAGAACGTTTCGGACGCTGGGCAGATACACCCAGGACAGGACACCCATCTATCGCTGGACACACACTCACTCACACAGACACACTCTATATGGGGCAATTTGAAGAATTCAATTGACTTGATCCATGTTTTTGGACTGTGGGAGGAAAGCGGAGAACCCAGAGGAAACCCACGCCGACACGGGGATAACATGGAAACTCCACCCAGATGGGGATTCGAACCGGGAATCCCTAGTGCTGAGAGGAGAACATGCTAAACCACTAAGCCACCGTGTCGCCCCCCCATTATCATTATCCATTACGTAAACAGATTACAATCTGTCATTGTAGAACTACAAAGTCCATCTATAGGGTGAGTCCATGCTTGTACATTCACAATATTCTGCAACGTTTTGACTTGATGCCATTTAAAGGTGAAAGGGGGGTCCAGCCGCTTTGTGCTGCTCTATTGTTCGCAGAACTTCCACCGGCCTCTGCACGGATGGACGCACTTTTTAGGGTTTGCACCACAACGCGTGCATTAACATTAAAAACAAGCTCGTGTGCAGCAAAGTTTATGAAATCTAAGATATAGAATCAAACCAGGACGCTTTGACCCGTAGTGTGGGTTTCGGTATTCAGGATGAGTCCTAATGGACCCTGCTGTTGGAAACGGACCCCTGCGTATTTGTCCATGATCAACCCCAGAGCCGCCGTGCCGATCTTTGTATGCTTCTCTTGTTCAGGTGACACAGGCTCGGGTCAGAGTAGTCGCAATGCCAGCGTGGAGCGGGCCGTGAGACGGGACCGACAGTCGGACACCTCGGACAGTGAGACGACGGACATCAAGAGGATCAACCAACAGCCGGGCGGCAGAGACGGCAGATATGACCCCAATAGGTGAGCGCGGGGTATCAGAACCAAAGTGACTAATAAGTATCCCAACTCTGTTGGGGTCAGAACACAGGGTGGTCCATACAACATCCCATGAGGGTTAAGGGTCTTGCTCAAGGACCCACACTGGTAACTTCAGTGGACCTGTGATTTGGGGCAATTTTGAGAATTCAATTGACTTGATTCATGTTTTTGGACTGTGGGAGGAAAGCGGAGAACCCGGAGGAAACCCACGCGGACACGGGGAGGACACAGGAACTCCACCCAGATGGGGATTCGAACCGGGAATCCCTAGTGCTGAGAGGAGAACATGCTAAACCACTAAGACACCGTGCCGCCTATATTTGTAGTTGTATATTATATATATTCATAGTTGTATATTATATTTAACATATCTATATACTGTATTTAAAAAAATTAATTAAATCTAAATTATAACTCTAAAAGAACGGGGTCATCGGGGTCCGTGACCTATAATTTCAGTCTTATCTCATGAACCACATGTGATATTAATGATAATAAAATTTTCAATTAAAATCAGATTCCGACTGCACTTCGAGAAGGAGAGCAGGGAGGAGGTGGAGAAGCGGAAGCAAGAGGCCCGCGAGCGCCCCCTGCAGCCGGTGGCCGAGCGAGAGCTGGAGGTGGACATGAGCGAAGTCTATCCCGAAGAACAGGGTTTGTACCCTGTGTGTGGCTCAGACACCCACCTAACCTCCTACCCTCGCGCCCTGTCCGCCGCCCGGGGGTCTCATCTCCACTCTGCTCCGTTTCAGGGCTGGATTTCCCTCGCCGGCCCTCGTGGCATTATGGGATGCAGAGGGAAGCCCTGTTGCGGAAGGAGGAGAGGGCTTTCCACGAGTTCCTGGAGACGCTCCATTCCCGGAACCCACCTGGTTCCCTTAGTCACTTCGAACACAATTTAGAGGTGAGGCTTGATTCTCTCTGGTTTGCAGCACTCGCCTGTCCAAAAAACATGGATCAAGGTGAATTGAATGCTCCAAATTGCCCCATATAGAGTGTGTATGTGTGAGTGAATGTGTGCCCAGCGATAGATTGGCGCCCTGTCCTGGGTGTATCTGCCCAGCGCCCGACACGTTCTCCCCTGGATGGGTATGGGGAACACCCCCCCCCCCCCCCGTACTGTAAAACTCTTAAGCATCACAATCGATGTAAACTGTCTCATGGAGTCTCCCAGGGTCTCAAAGCCAAAGTCTTCATAAAACAGAGTGTTCCGGGTTTCTACAGCTCTAATCGGTTCTGTCTTTCTGTCTCTGCTGTCCATCTCACAGACCTGGAGACAACTGTGGAGAGTGCTGGAGATGTCCGACGTCGTCCTGCTCATCGTCGATATCAGATACCCGGTAGGTACAAACGTAAACATCACATGTACGCCTCCGAACACACCTGTAATTCCCGTAGGCCGCCACCAGATGGCGTGAGACGCAGCAGAACAGGTAGTACCACAGGGCAGGAGAATGTGCAGTGGGATTATCGTGTTTAAAGCCTTTTTGTATTAAGCATGTTCTCCCAGTTCGGCTTGGTTTTTAAGACATGCACGCCGGGTGAATTGGATGGACTTGGTGTAATTGGAGGCGGCGCGGTGGCTTAGTGGTTTAGCATGTTCTCCTCTCAGAACTAGGGGTTCCCGGTTTGAATCCCAATCTGGGTGGAGTTTCCATGTTCTCCCCGTGTCCGCGTGGGTTTCCTCCGGGTGCTCCGGTTTCCTCCCACAGTCCAAAAAACATGGCTCAAGGTCAATTGAGTTCTTCATATTGCCTCATATAGAGTGTGTCTGTGTGAGAGAGTGTGTGTCCAGTGATGGATTGGCGCCCTGTCCTGGGTCTATCTGCCCAGCGCCCCAAACGTTCCCCCTTGGATGGGCATGAGGAACCCCCCCCCCCCCCACGTGACCCTAATAGAGGATAAAGTGGGAGATAATGGATGGATGGGATGGTGTAATTGGTTTAACATAATTGCCTTTTAAAGTGCGCCTGCCCTCCGCAGTGCCCCTACCCTAACACCCCCCCCCATGCAGCACCCTCCACTAATGTAAACAGGATAAATCCAGCATCGACATGATGATTAAAGTCTAGCTCTGTGTGTGTGTGTGTGTGTGTGTGTGTGTGTGTGTGTGTGTGTGTGTAAGGTGTTGCAGTTCCCTCCCGCTCTGTATCACTACGTCACGGGTGACCTCCAGAAGCAGGTGGTGCTGGTGCTGAACAAGGCCGACCTCTGCCCCCCGCCGCTCGCCTTGGCGTGGAAACACTACCTGTGCAAACGCTTTCCTCGGCTGCACTGCGTCTTCTTCACCTCGCATCCCGGGCAGCCGTACAGCAGCCGTGAGTACAAGTCGTCTACAGTTCGTACATCCAACTCACTCGCTCACTCACTCGCTCACTCATTCACTCACCCGCGCACTCACTCACTTACTTACTCACTCACTCGCTCACTCATTTACTCACCCGTGCGCTCACTCACTTACTTACTCACTCACTCGCTCACTCATTTACTCACCCGTGCGCTCGCTCGCTCACTCACTCATTCACTCACTCACTCCCTCACTCATTCACTCACTCCCTCACTCATTCATTCACTCACTCCCTCACTCATTCACTCACTCACTCACTCACTCACTCACTCCCTCACTCACTCGCTCACTCATTTACTCACCCGTGCGCTCGCTCGCTCACTCACTCATTCACTCACTTACTCCCTCATTCATTTACTCACTCCCTCACTCACTCATTCCCTCACTCACTCATTCACTCACTCCCTCACTCATTCACTCACTCCCTCACTCATTCACTCACTCCCTCACTCATTCGCTCACTCTCTCACTCACTCACTCAGTCACTCGCTCACTCACGCGCTCACTTGCTCACTCACTAGGTCACTCACTCACTCACAAGCTCGCTTACTCACTCACTCACGCGCTCACTCACTCACTCACGCGCTCACTCACTCACTCACACGCTCACTCACTCATTCACTCACTCTCTTGTCTGTCCCCCCCACAGTGCTACAGAAGAGGAGAATGCGAAGGAAGGGCGGCTGGGGTCAGGCAGGAGGACCGGTCCACATACTGAGGGCGTGTCAGGAGATCACGGCAGGAAAAGGTAGATCATTCCCAAAATGTAATCAGTCCCGATGTCCCTCGCGTCCTCGTTAATGAGGGTCAGCTGTTGTTCTAGTGGACCTGAGCAGCTGGGAGAAGAAGATCCAGAGGGACGCAGTCGCCATGGGACGGGACGGGGCCGATGACGGGGCCGACGACGGGGCTGAATCCGTGCTGGTGGAGCACCACAGCGATGTCGCGATGGAGATGAGCAGCCCCACGCGGGAGATCTTTAAAGACGGGGTTCTGACGTTGGGCTGCATAGGTGAGGACATGGTCCAGAGGACATGGCCGGAGCCACGATTATTCTGCTTTCATTTTATTGAAACTGTATGGATTTGGGCGGCACAGTGGCTTAGTGGTTTAGCATGTTCTCCTCTCAGCCCTAGGGATTCCTGGTTCGAATCCCCATCTGGGTGTAGTTTCCATATTCTCCCCGTGTCCACGTGGGTTTCCTCCGGGTTCTCCGGTTTCCTCCCACAGTCCAAAAACAATTATTCATTCATTATCTCCCGCTTTGTCCTCTATTAGGGTTGCGGGGGGGTTCCTCATGCCCATCCAGGGGAGAACGTTTCGGGCGCTGGGCAGATACACCCAGGACAGGGCGCCAATCCATCGCTGTGCACACACTCACTCACACACACACTCTATATGGGGCAATTTGGAGAACTCAATTGACTTGATCCATGTATTTGGACTGTGGAAGGAAACCGGAGAACCCTGAGAAAACCCACGCAGACACAGGGAAAACATGGAAACTCCACCCAGATGGGGATTCGAACCGGGAATCCCTAGTGCTGAGAGGAGAACATGCTAAACCACTAAGCCACCCTGCCGCATCCAAAAACATGGATCAAGTCAATTGAATTCTCCAAATTGCCCCATATAGAGTGTGTGTGTGTGAGTGAGTGTGTGCCCAGCAATAGATTGCCCTCCTGTCCTGGGTGTATCTGCCCAGCGCCTGAGACGTTCTCCCCTGGATGGACATCCTGGATGGACCCCCCCCCCCCCCCCGCGACCCTAATAGAGGATAAAGCAGAAGAGAATGAATGAATGAATGAATGTATGGATTTGTCTCCGCAGGATTCCCGAACGTCGGAAAGTCGTCGGTGCTGAACGGCTTGGTGGGCCGGAAGGTCGTGAGCGTGTCGCGCACTCCCGGGCACACCAAGTACTTTCAGACGTATTACCTCACCCCCACGGTCAAACTGTGCGACTGTCCCGGACTCGTCTTCCCGTCTCGGGTCAACAAACAGCTGCAGGTAGGAACGAAAATAAAACAAACCCCGTCGTTTTAAGAACGTGCAAATGGACATGGTCTCTGTTTATTAATATTAGTTTTTAAAGTTTGGGGCCCCCCCCGGTTATCGTCCATGTTCTCAGTTCCATGTCCTGTAAAGATGGACTTTGTAGTTCTACAGTCCCATTCTGTAGTCCATCTGTTTGTGTTCTACAGTACATACTGTGTACTCTGTTCTAATGATCAGAATCCCAATAGTACCACCACAGAGCAGGGGTTATTGGGTGGGTGCATTATTCCTATCCCAGCAGTGTCACTGAGGTGTAGAAATGAAACTACACTAACACCCCCCCCCACCACCACATCAGTGTTACTGCAGAACTGACAATCAACAATCCACCACCCAAATGATACCTGTTCTGTGATGCTCCTGAGAACCAACAGGGGGCGAACAACAACAACACAGAACACAGATGGACCACTGACTTCTCTAATAATCTGAACCCCAATAGCACCACCACAGAGCAGGGGTTATTGGGTGGGTGCTTTAGTCCTATCCCAGCAGTGTCACTGAGGTGGAGAAATGAAACTACACTAACCCCCCCCTCACCACATCAGTGTCACTGCAGAACTGACAAAAAAAAAATCCACCACCCAAATGATACCTGTTTTGTGATGCACCTGAGAACCAACAGGGGGCGAACAACAACACAGAACACAGATGGACTACAGTCTGTAATTGTAGAACTACAAAGTCCATCTGTATGATAAGTGGAGTACATAGAGTGTGGACTAAGACGGAGCGTGTCCAAACTTTTGACTGTTCCTTATACTTAAACTCAGAAATGCGCTCTGTGCATGGCAGGTCCTGGCTGGCATATACCCGGTGTCCCAGCTCCAGGAGCCCTACAGCTCGGTGGGCTACCTGTGCGAGCGCACGGCCTTCCTCTCCGTCCTGAAACTCGTTCACCCCGAGCAGAGTGCGGGAACGGACCCCGGCGCACAGCGGTGGACGGCCTGGGACGTGTGCGAAGGTACGGCTCGCGTCAGCCCCGTTCGGCGAGCTGGAGTGTCTTTCTATTTTCAAACAGAGGGGTCGCATCAAGGTTATTTACGGAGCACCGCGCTCAGACCGTGAGGTCTTCGGTTTCCAGAAAGCCCGCACAGACACCGATTGTTAACGGATCAGAGACTCGGGTGGACGGAGTCGGTTGTATTGACCGGGTTGACGTGTTTTTGTCCTCTCACACCTGCAGCCTGGGCGGAGCGGCGAGGGTACAAGACGGCCAAGGCGGCGCGCAACGACGTGTACCGCGCCGCCAACAGCCTGCTGCGCCTGACCATGGACGGACGCCTGTGCCTGTGTTTGCTGCCCCCGGGGTACGCGCAGAACAAAGGTCAGCGTGGACGCCTTCAAGTGTTTTAAACCACCAATCAGCTGATGACCACACCCACTCACATATAAGAAACGATAAGACAAAACAAGACAAAATGAGATACGATAAGACAAAACAAGATAAGATATGATACGATAAAACAAGATACGATAAGACAAAACAAAACAAGATAAGATAAGACAAAACAAAACAAGATAAGATATGATAAGACACGATAGACCCTTATTTGTCCCAAAATGGGGAAATTTACATTGCAAGTTACATTAGAAAAATGTGAAAAAGATATTTAGCAATTAAAAAGAAGCTTAAAAAAACAAAAAAGATTTAAATATATATATATATACAAAATAAATTCAAATTCATGTACAATGAGGTGTCGCCGCCCTGCTGTCCATAGGCGACATCCATCCATCCATTGTCTTCTGCTTTATCCTCTATTAGGGTTGCGGGGGGGGTTCCCCATGCCCATCCAGGGGAGAACGTTTCGGGCGCTGGGCAGATACACCCAGGACAGGGGGGCAATCTATCACTGGACACACACACACTCACACAGACACACTCTATATGGGGCAATTTGGAGAACTCAATTGAATTGATCCATGTTTTTGGACTGTGGGAATAAACCGGAGAACCCGGAGGAAACCCACGCAGACACGGGGAGAACATGGAAACTCCACCCAGATGGGGATTCAAACCGGGAATCCCCAGCGCGGAGAGGAGAACATACCAAACCACTAAGCCACCCTCCATAGGCGGGATCACGAATGAAAAGTCTCTCCCCCTCTGCAGATGAATGGGCCTCTCATCCCGACCTGGCCGACGTCGTGGCGGTGCAGGGCCGCAGGCCCGAGGACGACGAGTGCGGCAGGAGAGACGAGGAAGAGGAGGAGGAGTCGAGCTCGGAGGCGGAGGAGGAGGACGAGGACGGCCGGGACGCCGACGAGGACGGGGACGGAGACGACGAGGACGAGAGCGTGAGGTCTGATAGAAAGGGGACGGCGCTCGCTCTGAACATGTTCGGCCTGCTGGGGGAGAACGAGTGTGAGTGAGGGAGTGGGGGGGGGAAGGGGGTGGAGTTAATTGCTTTATTTGCATTCCTCGGTTCATTCTGATAACGATAGCTTTGAAATGATTTTTTTTGCCGTTTGCAGAGGCGCCCTCCACTGCTGTATAGAGGAATTGCGTTTGTGGAGGTCTATAACCTCACTTTGTGTTTCCGTTTTCTGGGTGGAGCGAATCGGGGGGGGCGGGGGGAGGAGAGATTATCGAATGTCGAGGCACAGACTCTTTATAAAAAAAACCCGCCGATCGATCGATCGATCAATAATCTGTGAGTTCGTCGCCTCATTGCCAAAACTCCAGAAGTGAGGTCACGCCCCTCAGTGGGAGTTCCCCATGCCCATCCAGGGGAGAACGTCTCAGGTGCTGGGCAGATAGACCCAGGACAGGGCGCCAACCTATCACTGTACACACACTCACTCACTCACTCACTCACTCACACACACTCTATATGGGGCAATTTGGAGAACTCAATTGACTTGATCCATGTTTTTGGACTGTGGAAGGAAACCGTAGAACCCGGAGGAAACCCATGAGGACACGGGGAGAATATGGAAACTCCACCCAGATGGGGATTCGAACCAGGAATCCCTAGTGCAGAGGGGAGAACATGCTAAACCACTAAGCCACCGTGCAGCCTATTATTATTATTATTATTATTCATGCCTTTCATTCATTATCTTCCACTTTGTCCTCTATTAGGGTCGGGGGGGAGTTCCCCATGCCCATCCAGGGGAGAACGTCTCGGGCGCTGGGCAGATAGACCCAGGACAGGACGCCAATCTATCGCTGGACACACACTCACTCACACACACACTCTATATGGGGCAATTTGGAGAACTCAATTGACTTGATCCATGTTTTTGGACTGTGGGAGGAAACCGTAGAACCCGGAGGAAACCCATGAGGACACGGGGAGAACATGGAAACTCCACCCAGATGGGGATTCGAATCGGGAATCCCTAGTGCTGAGAGGAGAACATGCTAAACCACTAAGACACTGTGCCACCTATTATTATTATTATTTATTATTTTTAATGTCTTTTTTTTTCTAAACCTAAAATCACTCCAAAACTATGCATCAATTCTAATCTTTTAGAAGATATAATTATTTATTTTTAATATATATATCTTATATAAACCATATAATACCACCATGTTCCCTCACTAGCTTTAGCAATGCGCCAACACGGCAGCCATATTGGTGAGGGAACGTGAGTTGCAAAGAGTTTGCACGTTTTCATGTGATGTACAGTACCGGTCATAAGTTAGGACACGCCCCCTTTTCTGCTCCATTTATTGTCCATGTTCTCAGTTCCACGTCCTGTAAAGATGGACTTTGTAGTTCTACAGTCCCATTCTGTAGTCCATCTGTTTGTGTTCTACAGTACATACTGTGTTCTCTGTTCTAATGATCAGAACCCCAATAGCACCACCACAGAGCAGGGGTTATTAGGTGGGTGCATTAGTCCTATCCCAGCAGTGTCACTGAGGTGGAGAAATGAAACTACACTAACACCCCCCCACCACCACCACCACATCAGTGTTACTGAGGTGTTTAAATGAATGAAATGGTCGGTTCTGCAGTGACACTGATGTGGTGGTGGTGGGGGGGTGTTAGTGTAGTTTCATTTCTCCACCTCAGTGACACTGCTGGGATAGGACTAATGCACCCACCTAATAACCCCTGCTCTGTGGTGGTGCTATTGGGGTTCTGATCATTAGAACAGAGAACACAGTATGTACTGTAGAACACAAACAGATGGACTACAGAATGTGACTGTAGAACTACAAAGTCCATATTTACAGGAGGTGGAGCAAAATGGAGGTGTGTCTTAAATCCTAATCCCTTCTTTTTTCAGGTGGCCCTGATGGAGGGAGCGGGGTGGGGGGTGGGGGGTGTTCTAGTGGTTGGGTTTTGATTCTGAGATGAATCAAGAATGAAGCGTTAATGAATCCCGGGTTTCTGAACTGTCATACAGGTCCTCTGTGCTGAACAGACTAACGTGAGGTCTGAATAAATCATCTATTTTCATAGTTTTCCTTTAACGGCTTTTGATGTCTTGCAGACGTTTAAGGTGAACAGACGGCTGTTCTGTGCGCTGATCTCCAACGATCCGGTGCACGGCCGTGATTACTGTCGCATCTTGAAAAAGATAAATACATTTGGAAAGCCCTGGTCTAATCACAGATCCGTACGACTTCCAATGTATAAAAATTAAAAAAACGCCACCTCCTCGTCCACCTCCTCGTCCACCTCATCGTCCACCTCCTCATCCACCTCCTCATCCACCTCCTCATCCACCTCCTCGTCCACCTCATCGTCCACCTCCTCGTCCACCTCATTAACGAGCCGGACCTCAGAGTGCGGTGCGTTCATCTTTATCCAGATTCTGTTTCTTTTTTTATTTGATTTGGTTGGATACAGATTTTAAAAACACTTCAGGGTTACGTTAAAGACTTTCGATCTTTGGCCCAAACGACCCCAAACCGCAGCAGGGCGGCGCCGTTCAGCCAGGGCTTTCCAAATGTCTGTGTTCAGTCTCATGCAAACGTCTGGACACCCCGGCCAAACTCCAGGTGAGAAGAAGGAGAAGTTAACTCAACAATTAATACACTTAATTAGGTTTCATTGTCCTGTTACAGGGCGGCACGGTGGCTTAGTGGTTTAGCATGTTCTCCTCTCAGCGCTAGGGATTCCCGGTCCGAATCCCCATCTGGGTGGAGTTTCCATGTTCTCCCCGTGTCCTCGTGGGTTTCCTCCCACAGTCCAAAAACATGGATCAAGTCAATTGAGTTCTCCAAATTGCCCCCTATAGAGTGTGTATGTGTGAGTGAGTGTGTGTCCAGTGATAGATTGTTCCCCTGTCCTGGGTCTATCTGCCCAGCGCCCGAGACGTTCTCCCCTGGATAGGCATGGGGAACCCCACCGCGACCCTAATAGAGGATAAAGCGGGTGATAAATGAATAATTGTCCTGTTAATGTTTGTTACACCATATTGAGGAAAACCATCATTGTGGATTGTCCCATTAGGGGGCGCCACATTGTATCATTATCCTCCGTCTCCCACGCCTTCTTCCATTATTCCGACCAATTGCATATCCTCCTCCACCCTGGTGGCCCATCTTCAGCATCCTAATGCTTTGTTAATGGGCTCTTCAGTCCGGCCACCGGGAATCGAACCAGGGACCTTTAGGCTGGATCCTGAACCAAAAGCCTAGAAATTGTGGTACAACCCTTAAAAAGAAAAAACTGTTTTTGTTTTATTATTTGAAAACACCGGCGTTGTGCTGGGGTTCTCTTTTCGTTTGCGTGAGGCTGTTCATAGCTCTTTTATTCCTGACGTTCTCTCTTATATCAAATGAAAATAGCCTTCAGTAATAAATACGAACCTTGTTGGTATTCTGTGTGTTGCTTCTACGTTCTTTCGTTCTTCTTCCACAGTGTTCCAAACCTCGGTGTCTCGGTGACTCTCCGTCAACCTGAACATGTTTCCTGAATGTGATTTTTGTTTTAGGATGACCGGACAGAAGCTGTGAACTCGATTCAGAGGACACTTTTCATTTTTATGAAAAGTTTTATCCTCTACTAGAATTGTAGGGGGGGTTCCCCATGCCCATCCGGGGGAGAACGTTTCGGGCGCTGGGCAGATAGAACCAGGACAGGACGGCAATCTATCACTGGACACACACTCACTCACTCACTCACTCTATATGGGGCAATTTGGAGAACTCAATTGACCTTGTTCCATGTTTTTTAGACTGTGGGAGGAAACCGGAGAACCCGGAGGAAACCCACGCAGATACGTGGAGGACATGGAAACTCCACCCGGATTGGGATTCGAACCGGGAATCCCCAGCGCTGAGAGGAGAACATGCTAAACCACTAAGCCTCCATGCCGACCCCAATAGTTCCATCCATCCATTATCTTCCGCTTTATCCTCTATTAGGATCACAGGGTGGGGGGGTTCCCCATGCCCATCTGTGGGGGGGAGTGTTTGGGGCGCTGGGCAGATACACCCAGGACAGGACGCCAATCTATCACTGAGCACACTCACTCACACACACTATATGGGGCAATTTGGAGAACTCAATTGACCTTGCTCCATGTTTTTGGACTGTGGGAGGAAACCGGAGAACCCAGAGGAAACCCACGCCGACACGGGAGGACATGGAAACTCCACCCAGATGGGGATTGAACCAGGAATCCCCAGTGCTGAGAGGAGAACATGCTAAACACTAGGCCACCCCCAAAAGAAGCCCCCGTGTCGCCCCCCCCCCCCAGTCAGGTTGACTTCTTCATATTGCAGAACCCAACATCAGAAGATGATGATTGAAGTGAAAGCGTAAAGCCTGGTTTTAACAGAATTGCCCCGTATTGTGTGAGGCTGCTGCATCTGTTTTGCTGAGTGATGGATTTTTAAGTGGTCCATCCGTCAAAACTGTCCTGTCGCAGCCGAGGGATTTTTTTTTTCCCCTTTAAAGCTCCGCAGACGTGCTTTCTGGCTATAATTAGGAAAGCGAGCGCTTGGTGTTCATCAGTGCTCATTTGCTCTCGAAGCCAAATAAAAATCACCCGTAACATGTGACCCCTCGTCCTCACGCCGTTCTCACCGCCGTCCTCGTTTCCTGCAGTCGTTGCAGACGCGTCGGCCTGCTCGTGATCGGCGTGTCCCCCTGAGCTGCGCTCATGTTTCACTCAGGCATGACCCTGTAAACCCGGCTAATTCAATTCCGGCTTTGTCCGATTTGTCCGGCAATCGCTGACCGCGCCGCCATATGTTCTGCATTAGGAGTGTGCGGAACGTCCAGCCGCTATCCATTATCCTCCACTTAATCCTCGGCAACGTTTCGGCCGCTGGGCAGACACACCCAGGACAGGGTGCCAATCTATCACTCACACACACAATGTAGGGGCAATTTAGATCAAGGCAATTTAAAGCAGCCACTTTACCTTGAATTCATGTTTTTGGACTGTGGGCGGAGACCGGGGAACTCGGCGGAAACCCACGCGGACGCGGCGAGGACGTGAGCGTGGAATCGGCTCGCTGTTTGTATTCATCTGTATTTTATGATTTAAAATTAATGTATTGTATTTCACGCATTAATACAGATGTGAAGCGCTCTGAGGGGTGTGTTATTTTTGATGACGTCATGGCTGGACAAATGCATTAGCCAATCAGAATTAAGGACTGGAATTACATGTTTTAATAATCAGTTATTGATTTATGGGTACATTTGTATATAAATGGGTAATTTTATATATATATATATATATATATATATATACAGGGTGGCACGGTGGCGTAGTGGTTTAGCATGTTCTCCTCTCAGCACTAGGGATTCCCGGTTCGAATCCCCTTCTGGGTAAAGTTTCCATGTCCTCCCCGTGTCTGCGTATGTTTCCGGGTTCTGGATGGATTAAGTCAATTGAGTTCTCCAAATTGCCCCATATAGAGTGTCTGAGTGAGTGTGTGCCCAGTGATAGATTGGCGTCCTGTCCTGGGTGTATCTGACCAGCGCCCAAAACGTTCTCCCCTGGATGGGCATGAGAACCCCCCCCTCCCCGCGACCCTAATAGGGGATAAAGCGGGAGATAATGAATGAATGATTATGTATATATATATATATATGGTGGCTTAGTGGTTTAGCATGTTCTCCTCTCAGCACTGGGGATTCCCGAATCCCAATCTGGGTGGAGTTTCCATGTTCTCCCCGTGTCCATGTTCTCCCCGGGTTTCCTCCGGGTTCTCCGGTTTCCTCCCACAGTCCAAAAACATAGATCAAGGTCAATTGAGTGCTCCAAATTGCCCCATATAGAGTGAGTGTGTGAGTGACTGAGTGTGTGTCCAGTGATGGATTGGCATCCTGTCCTGGGTGTACCTGCCCAGCGCCCGAAACATTCTCCCCTGGATGGGCATAGACCTCCGTCATCTGCATTTGATGACGATAGGTGGGTGCATTTTTGTGTGTGTGTGTGTGTCCATGTAATTGCCCTTGAGGGTGTCAGTGTGTATGTTTACCCTGACCCTGTTTGGGAGGCTGTGTGTGTGTCGGTGGATATTTTTAGCCGGTGCTCTCACTATATTGCAATGGCATACATTCTGAACCACCCCCTCCAACCCCCCCCCCCCGCTCACTCTCACTATAGAGTGAGATAACGAACGGGGGGGGGCGGCAGAGACACGGCGGGAATGAGGGTTGGGTTTATACCTGGAGCCTCAGAATTAGATCGCTGTATCCATGTGGACACGGTGTCCGCAGGGTGTTCGGCCTCACCTTCCTGCCCGTTATAGCTGTGGGCTTATCACTGGGGGGGGGGGGAATAACTGGAAGTGTGTGTGTGTGAGGGGGGTTTGGTATGTTTGGAAATTTAGGGGGCATTTAAACAGGAGGGTGATGACAGCATTAAAAGGACGGGAACATCGTCGGCTACAGTAGAAATGTGGACAGACGTGCAGGGATAGGACGTATTGCGTTTAGTCCCATGTGTGTATTTTGGACAATTTGTACACTTCTAAGTGTGAAAACAGTTTGGGGAAGGCCCCTTTTTTTGGTTCCAGAATGACTGTACCCCAGTGGTGTAGTGCTTCGCCTGCCAAAAATCCTTTAGCTCGATTGCAGACCAGACCTTTCTGTGTAATTTGCATGTTCTCTTCATGTGTGGGGGTGGGGGGAGCGGGGGGAGTGTTTGTGTGGGGGGGGGTTGGGTTTACTGAGCTCCGGTGTCCTCCCACAGTTCAAAAACATTCCAGTGGGTCAAAAGGTGGCATAAAATTTCCCTAGGTGCGGATGTGTTTGTGTGTTTGCCCTGCGATACGCTGGCCACCTGTTCAGGGCATTTCCCCAATTTTTACCCCGTTAGTGCAGGAGATGGATGGGGGGGGCGGGGTAACTGTAAACATCACTGTCCTATGTAATGGGAATAATGTTAATTGTCATTGTTTCGGCGCACGGTGGCGTAGTGGTTGGCAGTCCTCTAAATTGCCCCTATATGGTGCGTATGCCCACTGATGAATTAGCACCCACTTACACCGAAGACACAACATATAGGGGCAATTTAGAGCAGCCAGTTGACCTTGAATCTTATGTTTTTGGGCTGCGGATGGAAACCAGAGAACCCGGCCAGATAGAAAATAAATGTTTTATTATTTATTATTATTATTATTATTATTATTATTAATAGGGCAGCACGGTGGCTTAGTGGTTTGGCATGTTCTCCTCTCAGCACAGGGGATTCCCCGGTCAAATCCCAATCTGGGTGGAGTCTTCATGTTCTCCCCGTGTCCGCGTGGGTTTCCTCTGGGTTCTCCCGTTTCCTCCCACAGTCCAAAAAACATGGATTAAGGTTAAATGAATTCTCCAAATTGCCCCATATAGAATGTGTGTGTGGGTGAGTGTGTGCCCAGTGATAGATTGGCGTCCTGTCCTGGGTGTATCTGCCCAGCGCCCGAAACATTCCCCCCCCCCCCCGCAACCCTAATAGAGGATAAAGTGGAAGATGATGAATGAATGAATAAGTTCTCATAGCCATCGTGAATTCTGACGTACGTGATCGCATCAGTCAGAGTTACGAGCCTCCGCTCTTCTGTCCGGCTCCATTACGCCTGCATTCTTAAGAACAAAGGGGCCCGGAGTCATCGGTCCCCCGAGGGCCCCGGATCGACAAGTGTTACTTATCTCATTTCAAATAAAACCACAGGGCCATCATCATCGACGCGCCAAACTTCACGACAACACCCCCCCCCCTTCCCCATGATTTATCCTGGGCTCGTACATCTTGGGGTGGGGGAGTGTGGGGTGGGGGGGTGGGGCTGGACGCTTGGTCTCAGAAAGTCGGTCCAAACTATAAAATTCCTGAGGCACTGAGCCGTTTTGAAAGAGGACACCCGAGCGAGCAGGCAGACGGTCCGGCCGTCGGGGGGGGGGGGGGGGGCTCACATGCATGTGTGTCGGCACACCCTGCTTCAACACGTGGGACCATTTGTCCAGCCCGCGTGGCAGATGTAGCTGAAATGCTGTGTGAATACGGTCGTGCGGACGACTCGACGGTCCATGGGCTGCCGATGGGCGAGCGAGGCGTTTTCGGAGGGAGAACGAGCGGAATGCCAGTTTGCGGGCGAGTTCCCCGCATTCTGAACACTCTGCCAGCCGAACACTCTGCCTCTCAACAGCTGTGTGTGTGTGTGTGTGTTTGTGTGTGTATGTGTGTGTGTGAGAGAGAGAGAGACAAAACAGTGGTTAGTGTGTGAGGATGACGTTTTGACGTTAAAAGCTATAATAACTAAAGCATTGCGACGCCTACACGTTACACCTACTTTAATGACTTTTTATTCTCAGTGCTGTCTGTGGAGATTTAGGTGTGTGTGTGTGTGTGTGTGTGTATGTGTGTGTGTATTTTTTGTCCATTCATCCAACATGTAATTGTGAGGTCCATTCATCCATCCATTATCTTCCGCTTTATCCTCTATTAGGGTCACGGGGGGGGGGGGTTCCCCATGCCCATCTAGGGGAGAACGTTTCAGGCACTGGGCAGATAGACCCAGGACAGGACGCCAATCTATCACTGGGCACACTCACTCACACAGACACACTCTATATGGGGCAATTTGGAGAACTCAATTGACCTTGATCCTTGTTTTTGGACTGTGGGAGGAAACCGGAGAACCCGGAGGAAACCTACGCGGACACAGGGAGGACATGCAAACTCTATCCAGATTGGTATTCGAACCGGGAATCCTTAGGGCTGAGAGGAGAACATGCTAAACCACTAAGCCACCGTGCTGTCCACGCCTAAGTCGTCCTTCCCTAAACTGTTTCTACAAATATGGAACAGTAGGGGTTGTCCAAAGTGCATGGCTCTGTACAGGACCCACAGAAAGGCCTCCTACATCCAACAGGTGCCTCAGTCTGGAGACACTCCAGAGACACGGCGCTCAATAAATAAAAGGCCTGTCACTTTTGTCCCCCTAGTGTCCCACCGGAGAACGTCCCGATTCTCAGCGTCTCCGGCCGACGGTCACGACGTTCCACCTTCCCATTAATCATGTGTGAACGCTTTATTTATTTCGTTAATTGTCACCTGCCAGGCTTAGTGGTTTAGTATGTTCTCCTCTCAGCACTAGGGATTCCTGGTTCGAATCCCCATCTGGGTGGAGTTCCCATGTTCTCCCCATGTCCGCGTGGGTTTCCTCCGGGTTCTCTGGTTTCCTCCCACAGTCCAAAAACATGGATCAAGTCAATTGAATTCTCTAAATTGCCCCATATAGAGTGTGTGTGTGTGAGTGAGTGTGTGTCCAGTGATAGATTGGCGTCCTGTCCTGGGTCTATCTGCCCAGCGCCCGAAACGTTCTCCCCTGGATGGGCATGGGGAACCCCCCCTCCCCCCCACGACCCTAATAGAGGATAAAGCGGAAGATAATGGATGGATGAAACTCACCCGCCATCAGCTGTAACGGTTCTGCGTTCGTTTGCTTCCCCGGCGCTCACGTCTCGGCCGGCGTGGTGTACAGCACGTCCGATCACATAACGGGGGGCGCTTTTTCACGGCTTGGGGCCTCCGGGTCGGATTGTTTGCATGGTTGAGCGTACAATGGAATTCCAGAGAGCTGTGTTCTTCGTCCTGCCTGTCAGCCTTTTCCGGGGAAGTCCTGTCCTGTTTCGGCTCAGCGTGAGCCTCGTCTGGGGGCTCAAACCGGTCTGGGGCGGGGGGGGCCGTTACCGAACCGTGGCCCCACTCATGTTCAGTGTATGTTGCAGAACCGTGGCCGTCCCAATCTGGGTGGAGTTTCCATGTCCTTCCCGTGTCCGCGTGGGTTTCCTCCGGGTTCTCCAGTCTTCTCCCACAGTCCAAAAAACATTGATCAAGTCAATTAAATTCTCCAATTTGCCCCATATAGAGTGTGTCTGTGTGAGTGAGTGTGTGCCCAGCGATAGATTGGCGTCCTGTCCTGGGTGTATCTGCCCAGCACCCGAAACGTTCTGCCCCCCTGCAAAAAACATGGATCAAGTCAATTGAATTCTCCAAATTGCCCCATATAGAGTGTGTGTCTATGTGAGTGAGTGTGTGCCCAGTGATAAATTGGCGCCCTGTCCTGGGTGTATCTGCCCAGCGCCCGAAACATTCTCCCCTGGATGGGCATAGGGACCCCCCCCCCCCGCGACCCCAATACAGGATAAAGAGGAGGATAATGGATGGATGGACGCCCGAGCGATCTCCTGCAGCGTAAAATAACGCTCCAATATGAAAGCAGTGGACAAAGGGACTTTTTAAAATAAGGACGCAGGATGTGTTTATGTCATTAAACAAATGTTCCCATTGTCTTCAAGAAAAACATGCGGCACGAGTGAAAAGCCAAGCGTTTATTTTGGTGTCTAATGAGAGCGTGGAAACGAGAGAACGAGCCGGGCCGACTGATGTGGTCGGTGGCCGAGCCGGCGGGTTCTGCCACAGAAATGTGGACAAACACACTTCGGCAGGTTTTTATGTCGGTCGGGTCGCCGTAGCGTTACGATGCCGGGTGCGAAAAACCCGGAAGAACCTCGGAATCTTTTCATTAAGACCCGACCACAAGAATGACCGTTCTAACTTCATCCAACATCACATGCTGCTCGGTTTCTTAACGACCAGCCGATTTTTCATAGTGCGTTGGGGGGGTGGGGGGAGGGGGGAGAGGGGGGGACTCTTCTAAAATGACGCTTATATTACGTCTCAGGTTCCATTCGTCCGTCTATTATCTACCACTTCATACTATATTAGGCTCGGGGAGGGGGGGGTTCCCCATGCCCCATCCAGGGGAGAACGTTTCCAATCCATCGTTGGGGACACGCTCACATTTTACTCACTCACACACACTATATGGGGCAATTTGGAGAGCCAAATTTACCTTAAAACCAGGTCTTTGGAGTCTGGGGGCGGGGGCAAATTCAGAGAACCTGGCGGAATTCCACACAGACACGGAACATATAACGTGGAAACTCAACGCACATTTAACCCATCCACACACACACACACACACACACACACACACACTGAGTGAAGTAAGCAACCTGTACCCGGCACCCGCGGAACAATTGGAGGTTAGGTACCTTGCTCAAGTGCACTTCAGCTAGAGTACTTGGTGGAACCGGGAATCGAACCGGGGACATTCAGGCCATGTGATTGGCTCACTGTATGTTTCTTTCAAGACGTTTTGATATGTCTCAATACAGGGCGGCACGGTGGCTTAGTGCTTTAGCATGTTCTCCACTCAGTGCCGGGGGTTCCCGGTTCGAATCCCCATCTGGGTGGAGTTTCCATATTCTCCCCCCGTGTCAGCATGGGTCTCCTCTGGGTTCTCCGGTTTCCTCCCACAGTCCAAAAAACATGGATCAAGGTCAAGTGAATGCTCCAAATTGCCCCATATAGAGTGTGTCTGTGTAAGTGAGTGTGTGTCCAGAGATAGATTGGCCTCCTGTACTGGGTGTATCTGCCCAGCGCCCGAAATGTTCTCCCCTGGATGGGCATGGGAAACCAGACCCCTGCGACCCTAGCAGAGGACAAAGCGGAAGATAATGGAAGAAGCCGAGGCTTAAACCTGAGTTTGACTCTCAGTCGGTCTCATCTTATCTGAACTCCACAGACGGCCTGTAGTTTTATCCTTTCTGTCTCTTTTCCTCTCACTCGAGCGTGCCGTGTGTGTGTGTGTGTGTGTGTGTGTGTGTGTGTGTGTGTGTTTTTCCCCCCGATGTAAATTCTTCGCAGGATCGGACCTGCTCTTCTGCTTTTTTCACACTTCATCGCGTCTGCTATAAACACACCGATTTATCACCGAGGAAAGAAAAGAGCCCAACGCTCCATTTTGGTGAAAGTCGAGCAGTTTTAATACTTCCCTCCCAACAAACAGTGTGTGTGTGTGTGTGTGTGTGACAGTGTGTGTGTGACCATCCTTCATACCGGACAATTCATTCATTATCTCCCGCTTATCCTCTATGGGGGTCGCGGTGGGGTTCCTTATGCCCATCCAGGGAAGAACATCTCGGACGCTGGGCAGATACACCCAGGACAGGACGCCAATCCATCGCTGGGCACTCACACAGACACACTCTATATGGGGCAATTTTGAGAATTCAATTAACTTGATCCATGTTTTTGGACTGTGGGAGGAAACCGGAGAACCCGGGGAGAATATGGAAACTCCACCCAGATGGGGATTCGAACCAGGAATCCCTATTGCTGAGAGGCGAACGTGCTAACCACTAAGCCACCGTGCCGCCGGGGGACAATCTGAAAAAGAAATGACAGATGACGAGAAACAAAAAACAAGGAAAGTGACGGCGAAAAAAAGTACGCCGAAGAGGAGAGGGGAACGGCCGAGGGGAACGATTCACAAAGGTCAGAGCCACTCGGAAAGAGAGACGGGCAGTTGCCAGGACGACGCACAAAGCATGACCTGCAGCGAAGGCATGGAGAAGAAAAGAGCCGGGGTGGAGGAGGAAAAGTTAAACTGGAGATTAGTTCACCATGAGATCTGCAAAAAAAAAAAAAAAAAAAAAAAGCAGAGCTCGTGTTTTCTTGACAAGGCCGTTCCTCAGCGCCGGGCCGGATCGTGTTTCCTCAGTTATGGGGTAATAAATAGTGAATACAAGGCCCCGACAAGCCCAGCCACCTCCACCAGCAACAAATCTCCACCCCACGGCGATAGATTCTGTAATAATAAGATCCCTGGACTCTCGCTCTCTGAGAACGGGGCATTTTGTTCTTTAATATCGGCACCTGGATGACTGCGGCAGGAAAAGCTGGAGGGATTGTTCGGAATGACGGCTGGAACGGTAACGGAGAGGACTACAGACGCTGCATTGTGGGCGCGATGAAAGGGAATTGAGTCATCACGTTTTCCCCCCATCATAATTAGGGCCTGTCCCTATCCCTGTGCCTGTTGGGCGAATGACTGGGAGCAACTTGGGACAGGTGCGTGTTCCCATAGTAGTGTTTTGGATTTACCTGACCAGAAAATAAAGAAACCCCGGCAGCCATGGGGAGAACATACAAACCCCAGGGCATGTTTGTAATAAGTGACCGTCCTACTATCTAAACCATCCATCCATCCATTATCTTTATCCTCTATTAGGGTCGCGTAGGGGGGGATCCCCATGTCCATCCAGGGGAGAACGTTTCGGGTGCTGGGCAGATACACCCACTTACTCTCACAGACACACACACACCGACTCTCTCTATATGGGGCAATTTGGAGAATTCAATTGACCTTGATCCATGTTTTTTGGACTGTGGGAGGAAACCGGAGAACCTGGAGGAAACCCATGCGGACACGGGGAGGACATGGAAACTCCACCCAGATGGGGATTCGAACCGGGAATCCCTAGTGCTGAGAGGAGAACGTGCTAAACCACTAAGCCATTTAAAGCATTATATTATATTGCTTTCATCTTATCAAGTTATTTTCAAGTTATTTATTTATATAGCGCTTTTTACAACAGTACATTGTCACAAAGCAGCTTTACAGAATGAAAAGCCTTTAAACCCCCAAAGAGCAAGCCGAAGCGACAGTGGCAAGAAAAAACTCCCTTTTCTGTTGTCATTCAAGGAAGAAACCTTGGGAGGACCAAGACTCAGTGGGGGACTCATCCTTCTTGAGCGGCCAGACAGCAACAACAAAAATCATCGTCTGCTTAATCCTATAACAAAGATGAGGGACGTGGAGAGGTTCCCCCGAGCCCATCCAGGGAAAAAGTATTGGGCACACACTCACTGTCTTACAAACACACACACACACACACACAAACACACACACAGTATATAGGGGCAATTTAGAGCGGCCAATTTACCTTGAATCCATGTTTTTTGGACTGTGGAAGTGAAAAAACCCAACCTCTTGACAGTCAGGGTGTCCCGTGCTGCTCCTGAAGCTGTTAATTATGACTCTGCTGGCTTTTCAGGATTGCATGGCAGTGTTCTTAATGTTGTGTACCGGTTAGCAGCCTGTCTGTCTTTCTGCGCCAGAGGAACCCGTCAATTATAAAAGCCTCTGGCAGCGCGAGGTACGCTTTTAAAAACGTGCTCCATTTAAATAGGATCCAATCTTAGCTGTGTTGTTTTTCAGACCTCCGTCTGCCAGCCAATCAATGATCTGCATAATTAGGCTTTTCTTTTTTATTATATCTGTGTTTAATCTAGGGCGGCACGTTCGCCTCTCAGCACTAGGTGCCTGCTGGATGCACGAGGTCCGTATTTCATTTAATACAGACAGAGTGAGACCCCCCCCCCCCCCCGCTCAAAAAATAAAAGGCCTGTCGCTTTTGTCCCCCTAGTGTCCCACCGGAGAACGTCCCGATTCTCAGCGTCTCCAGACGACGGTCACGACGTTCCACCTTCCCATTAATCATGTGTGAACGCTCTCTTTATTTCGTTAATTGTCACCTGCCAGGCTTAGTGGTTTAGCATGTTCTCCTCTCAGCACTAGGGATTCCCGGTTCGAATCCCCATCTGGGTGGAGTTTCCATGTTCTCCCCGTGTCCGCGTGGGTTTCCTCCGGGTTCTCCGGTTTCCTCCCACAGTCCAAAAAACATGGATCAAGGTCAATTGAGTTCTCCAAATTGCCCCATATAGAGTGTGTCTGTGTGAGTAAATGTGTGCCCAGCGATAGATTGGTGTCCTGTCCGGGCTTAGTGGTTTAGCATGTTCTCCTCTCAGCGCTAGGGATTCCCGGTTCGAATCCCCATCTGGGTGGAGTTTCCATGTTCTCCCCCCGTGTCCACGTGGGTTTCCTCCGGGTTCTCCGGGTTCCTCCCACAGTCCAAAAACATGGATCAAGTCAATAGAGTTCTCCAAATTGCCCCATATAGAGTGTGTCTGTGTGAGTGAGTGTGTGTCCAACGATAGATTGCCACCCTGTCCTGGGTGTATCTGCCCAGCGCCCAAAACGATGTCCCCTGGATGGGCATGGGGAACCCCCCCCCCCCCCCGCGCACGACCCCAATAGAGGATAAGGCGGAAGATGAATAATAATGAATGAATGTTTTTAATCTGCGCAGATGATGATAATCTCCAGGCTTATGTTGCAGATGAGTTGTGTGCGTGTTTTGATGTGGGCCAGTGGGTTTGCCCGCGGAGCCATACAGCGATCCCGTTCCCTTTTTACAGTCGCAGGAACGAAGATGGGCAAGTATCAACACATATCAGCCCACATCAGCACACTCTCTCTTTCTTTCGCTCGCTTAGTCACCTCTCCTTTACCGCAATACCGTCCCGCCATGACCGCACCCTCTTTGGGTTTCCACCCTTTCTGTCCCGTGTTTGTTTGTTTTGTGTTTTTTTAACATTACTAAAACCTGAAGGCTTTCCATCAACAAGGACTTGGTGCCTGTGTTGCCTGCATTGTTTTTTCGGAGTGGATTCACGTCCCGAAATCGGTCGCTAAGGTAAAAGCTGAGCGCCGAAAGCTGGCCTGTTGATGCCGAAGCTGCCAAATCACAGTGTTCAGCGCCTCGGGCGGGTAATTGCATACAGTTACAGGAGTCTGCTCTGTAATGATGGGCTCTTTTAAAACAACAAAGGGGAAAAAATTTTCAGGTAAAAAGGGGGTGGGGGGGGTGTTTCGTTTTTCTCTCTGAAGTGAATCTCTTTGTGGAACCTCATGGATATTAACCTCATATTCACGGAGGAAATAATGTGTTGTGGGTTCAGCGAGCATATAGGTACATCCAAAATTTGTCCTGCTAATCGAATAAGATGTAATTACACTATAGACTATAACAACCCTGTATGATTTATGATGCGACATATACAGTGCTTTAAGATAAACGATTTCAGGATCGGCGGCACGCTGGCTTAGTGGTTTAGCATGTTCTCCTCTCAGCACTAGGGATTCCCGGTTCGAATCCCCATCTGGGTGGAGTTTCCATGTCCTCCCCGTGTCCGCGTGGGTTTCCTCCGGGTTCTCCGGTTTCCTCCCACAGTCCAAAAACATGAATCAAGTCAATTGAGTTCTCCAAATTGCCCCATATAGAGTGTGTGTGAGTGAGTGAGTGAGTGAGTGTGTGTCCAGCGATGGATTGGCGCCCTGTCCTGGGTGTGTCTGCCCGAAACGTTCTCCCCTGGATGGGCATGGGGAAGCCCACCGTGACCCCAAGATAGGATAAAGCGGAAGATAATGAATGCATGAATTTCAGGATCGGTGTCACGGTGGCTTAGTGGTTTAGCATGTTCTCCTCTCAGCTCTAGGGATTCCCGGTTTGAATCCCCATCTGGGTGGAGTTTTCATGTTCTCCCCGTGTCCGCATGGGTTTCTTCCGGGTTCTCCGGTTTCCTCCCACAGTCCAAAAACATGGATCAAGTTAATTGAGTTCTCCATCTGTATCTCTAAATATATTTTTTACTTCCCTTAATGCTGTTCTCTTATCATCAGGACCAGGACAGTGCAGGTATCATTTGGGTGGTGGATGACTCTCAACACTGCAGTGACATTGATATGGTGGTGCTGGTGTGTCGGTATGTAATGCTGCTGTTATTACTACACTATGTAATTGTCCTCACTACTCAAAACTGTGTTATTCATGCGCAGGTCATCGGTGCTTATTAATAATCCCTGATCAGAGCATGGGGTAACACCGACTATCCAAAAAAAGAGACTTAATCTATTTGGAAGGTGGGTTGTCCTCATATGTATAATGTCCTATTCTTTCCCCTAAAATACACTTCAAGTCCTTAATCCCATCAGGTAACTGCTCGGCTGGTCACCTACAAAGGGTTAATGCCCCTCTAAGATAATATTTCCCCAGACACACCTGTAAAAAAAAAACCTGCAGAAAAGTATTCCCCGCGTTCCAAACAGCCTCATGCTCACTAACCCTCATCGCCTTTTGAGGGGTGTGTTACCTCCTTTGCGCTACAAACTTTAACTCTGTAGGTTGTGTCTTATTGAGAACACTATTAAGTGTCCACACGAGTGTTTAAACATAATGTATGCAGGCGCAAGTCTTCCGACTGTAGTGCCCTACACAGTGCGCCAGGTGCGATCTCCCCGCTGGCCGCTCCCAGGAGCGCTCGCTTCGGCTGCGCGCGTCTCCCTAGCCCCGCCCCTCAGCGGGCGGGCGGTTAATGCATATTGAAAATGCAGGGCGCCGATTGGCCGCGGGGCGAAGCAGGCTATGCAAATGAGCACCTGGTAGCGGTTTGGGGGCGGGGCTTACTGGAAAGCGGTGCGCCTGGCGAGCGGAGTTGCGCGTCTTGAAATAACGCAGACGCGCCGAATAACTGCGCACAACGTCCGCGGCTGCGAACCTACGACGTCACAGAAGGAACGGCGCACTGACGATCTGAGTGACGATTTTGGTGACAATTTTAGTGACTTAGTAAACGAGCCGGGGGTTGAATCTCAGGACGCCGGCGTTTAGTTCCCGTCTCCAAAACGTCGGTCGGTTCGGATTTTAATTTGCCGCTTTCTGCGTTTCTGCGGGAATCGCGGCTCACGACGTCAACTTTCACCCGCGAGCGCGCTCCCGGCTCCCGAGCTCGCGTGCTGCTCGGTAAGTAACGATCTATTTTTAACCCCTCCAGCGGACACTTGTTGGAAATGTCGCGGGTTTTGGGAATAACGCGGCGGCTCGTGTGCTTTGTCATTGTGTCTTTGTGCTAGATTAGTTGGTCTGCTGGTTGTAAGCGACGCCGTGTTCTGGTTCCAGTTGCTCGCCAACTGTTGCTGGATGGATTAGGCAACGCTGCGCACACATGCACTCAACGTATTGCCGTGATTTATCCCCCTCACACCCCCCCCCCCCATCGTTAACATTTTTCAAGGGGGAAAAAGTGTTCCCCTTGGAAGTTGCACTGAGAGCCGTGTGGAGCCCGGTGTTTTGTGTTTACGGGCCCGGCGGCAGGTCCGACTGCGGCGGCGGGGCGTCGGGGAGTCTGAGAGGGGCTTTTTTGGACGACAGCCTCAGTTCTGTTTGTTTATCTGTGGAAGTGCGAAGTGCCCTTGTTATTCACACACTCGGCCCTAGTGCCTTCTGTACTGGGTCACTTTGTGAGTGGGTGTAGGGTGGTACCAGGTCCTGTCTGCACCTGGAATAGGTACACACCTCTTAAGATCATGGCATTCGGGTGGTGCCTAAGATCATCCACCTAGCTAGAATCAACATGCATACCTTACATGGCGTCATTCTGCAGACACTTTCATCCAAAGCGGGGGTCAGAACATGGGATTTAATAAACTATAGCCCCCCCTGAAACAATGAGGGTTGGGGGTTTTGCGCAGGGATCCACAGTGGTAACTTCAGTGGACCTGGGATTCGAACCCGCAGCTTTCTGATTGATTGCACAACACCTTAACCACTGAGCTACCACTCTCTAATCAAACTAACACTTTTTGGCACTAAAACAGTTTGGGATGTGTCCCCTTTTGATCCAATGCCCAAAGCAAGGTCCATAAAAGCATCCTTATGTATTTCAGAAGGGCACCCAAAGACCATCCTTCCATTATTCTCCACTTTATCCTTACTAGGGTCGGGGGGGTGATGGGGGTTCCCATGCCCATCCAGGGAGGAACGTTTCGGGCGCTGGGCAGATACACCCATGACAGGACGGCAAGGCTGGGCACACAATCACTCACACAGACACACTCTATATGGGGCAATTTGGAGGATTCAATTGACCTTGATCCATGTTTTTTTGGACTGTGGGAGGAAACCGGAGAACCCTGAGGAAACCCACATGGACACGGGGAGAACATGGAAACTCCACCCAGATTGGGATTCGAACAGGGAATCCCCAGCGCTGAGAGGAGAACGTACTAAACCACTAGGCCACTGTGCCGCCCGCTCCCAAAGACCATGTGCTCGACTGGCTATAAACTATTAAATAATAATGAAAGTATACTCTATGGTTTGTTGTATTTTGCATATCAGTCAGCATCTGAAATTTGTAATTGGGCTGGTTGGTCTTATTTTTGGGGGGACAGGGGTGAAATGAAGAGGTGATCCTTTGTTTGGCCGACAGTCGTTGGAACTACGTTGTGTTTGTGCAGTCAGGGACCCGAATCGTCCCATAAAATAGGACTCCAGCTGCTGACATGCACTGGATCAACAAGCCGCTGCTCCACGGTTGGTTGCAGGTGGAGTAATTACTCCCACCACGACCTGCTGCGTTGGACAGGTCAGCAGAGCTCACCCCCCCCCCCCCGGCCCCAAGAGCCCGGGTGTTAATGATTCATTCAGCAAATATCCCTAAAGCAACCGAGTGCCAGTAAATCAGCTCTCCTTTGAGGAGTGCCGAAAGGGCGTGGAGGTGAGAATGGTCCCCGGACAAAAGGCTTTTTCTCCCTCGCCGCTCTTTTCACTTCGAATTGCAGCAGTGAAGGGTTTGAGTCTCCGGGAGGCGAGCGGGTTCGGGACGATGGTGGTGGGAGTCTGTAACCAGATTAAAAAGCAGTGTTCAGTCAGCCAGGTTTCCTACTGTCTCTCTCAGGGGTGGGGGACCGTGTGTTTTAATGATGGATGGAGAGGACCAAAGGGGGGACAGGGCGAGCTGGGACACATTAGTACCTCTCAGATGGGGTTCTTCTGAATGATCTGGCCCAAACGGAAACATTTAAAGACATTTTTTTTATGTTATACACGGAGTTTATGCGTATATGAGGTTGTATAAGCGAGGGGGACGTTGCAATTCTCATTGGGGGTGAAGTGGACGCCACAAGGTTAGTTTGTTAGAGGGGAGGTACAGGTGGGATGTTTTGGAAGACACTGATTGGGGTGAGATTTAGGGGGTTCGAACCTGTACAGCAGAGGGATGAGGTTTATTTTGGCAAAAGGATGCTGAGGATGGAGACACCAGACAGGGAGATTAGAAAACCACCACAAAAAAAAATGTGGGAGGACAATGCAGGTGGTTCGGGGGACTGAGGAGGACACATAATAATATGTTTATTGGAGACACATAGCAAGTGTAAGCTTAATACTTTTGGAGAAACCTGTATTGTGTTGTATAGTGTGGGGGGGGGCATACAGCCTGAGGTTGCCCTTTCAAAAGTGTGTGTGTGTGTGTGTGTGTGTGTGTGTGTGTGTGAGAGAGAGAGAGAGAGAGTGTGTGAGTGAGCGAGCGAGCGAGAGAGATCTTCTTGGCACCAGGGCAGTGTGAATGTGTTGTAATGTTCTAAATGTGTTGTGTCTAGACGTTTACTCTGAACTAATGCAGACGTTCACTGCATATCACGTTTCATCTGCTGCCTTTTTAAAGCGCAAACACTGTCCATGAAAAAAAAAAAAAAAAAAACGACAAGAACCTCAGGAAACATTAAACATCCTGACTTCTTTTCCATCCCGCGATCAGTGAAGCCAAAACACTTACCTTTGAGCGGATTACCTTGTGGACGAGGACTCTGGTGATGTACCGCTGGTGCAGTTAACGGACCCTGTGTGGGCGATAACCACCGCCTCCGTGTGTCCCAAACACAGCACCTTTGATTTCAACATGAGTCCTGACGCTTTAAACACGACACGTGGCGGCTCAGGTACGATGTGGGAACTGGAATCTGAAGAGACTCTCACCAAGATCATAAGAAATCAACGTAGGATACTGTCACATGTTGGGACACAATGAGGACAGAGGATGTCTCAAGAGGGCGTCACAGTGGCTTAGTGGTTTAGCATGTTCTCCTCTCAGCGCTAGGAATTCCTGGTTCGAATCCCAATCTGGGTGGAGTTTCCATGTCCTCCCCGTGTCCGCGTGGGTTTCCTCCGGGTTCTCCGGTTTCCTCCCACAGTTCAAAAAACATGGATAAAGTCAATTGAGTTCTCCAAACTGCCCCATATAGAGTGTGTCTGTGTGAGTGAGTGTGTGTCCAGTTATAGATTGCCCCCCTGTCCTGGGTGTATCTGCCCAGTGCCCGAGACGTTCTCCCCTGGATGGGCATAGGGAAACCCCCCCCTCCCCGCCCACGACCCTAATAGAGGATAAAGCGGAAGATAATGGATGGATGGATGGATTTCTCAAGAACAATACTAGTCAAAAGTTTGGACAGTAGTCAAAAGTTTTACCCCTTCTTGCTGCATTATCTAAGTCCTCCACTTATCATACAGATGGACTTTGTAGTTCTACAATTACGGACTGTAGTTCGTTCTCTATTGGTCAGGAGCATCACAGAACAGGGGTTATTGGGTGGGTGCATTATTCCTATCCCAGCAGTGTGACTGAGGTGTTTAAATAAAACTACACCACAGTCCTCTCTGTGTCCCAACATGTGACAGCATCCTACTTTGATTTCTTCTGATCTCTGTGGCGGTACTATTGGGGTCATGACCATTAGAGAACAGAGTACAGGGGACGTTGTATCCCTTTATTGCCCCCCTGACTGATGTCACTCTACTCTCCTTCCACAGAGGCATCACAGATTTTTAATTCACTTACTTTTTTCTGGTCCCCCTTCATTTTTTCACCTCACACCCTCTTTCGTCTCATGTTGAGACCCGGAGGCCGTACACCTGTGCGTTCATCTAGTCGTTTTTTTTTTTTTTTTGTTAAACAGGTTTGGTTTTCCGCAATGTTCTCATGTGATTGTGAGAATCACACCGTTGTGCCACATACTTCACGAACTCTCCAACTCTAAATGTGCACCCTCATCAGGTCGGTGGGAAAGTTGCTGTGATGATGTGATGCCCGCTCATCGTTTGTGCGACGTTCCGCTGTTTTAGAGCACGAATCAAAAAGTCTTATCCAGCTTTGTAATCCAGTCTCAGTAATACAACTGTTTAACCTCGCTGCTTCATATCTCAGTTCTAATAGAATTAATTGAAAGCCGTCGGCAGAAACTGGCAGCATATTACTGTCTCATAAAAGGACCCCAAAGATCTGAAGGACTGTTCTGTGTCTTTTGGCTTGAAGTACACGAGGGAAAAAAAAAAAACTGCAGTCTGCTTTTTCCGACGGCATCGTAGCTTTCGCTTTGTTAAAACATGACTTTCCAAATGGAAATTCTGAGCTGAATTGTTATTAAAACGCATGAATGTTTATTAATCTGGAATGGCTCCCAATTCTGAATCTCGAAAACCCCTCTGCCAATGACTCCATCTGTGCAGCAGAGCGCTTCCTATGGACCGAAGTATCGGGACACCTACGCGTTCACTCAGAGGAGCGTTGATGGCGTCGTTTGAGTTGCTCTGCACACTTTTTAAAAGCTTTGCGTTGTTCAGTGGGGAAGGAAACATTTGTGATCTCAGACTCTGATGTTGGATAAAGAGGCCTGCTTCACGATCTCTGTTCTAGCTCATCTTAAAGATGTTCCATTGGGGCTGTGGTTAGGGATTTGTGTGCGCCATTGAACACCTCCCACCATGGCTTAATGGACCTCGCGTTGTGCGTTGGAACAGAAACCGGCCGTACACAAATTGTTCCCACAAGGTGGAAGGCGTATGGCTTTTCAAACGCATGGCTGAGTGCCGGAGGTTATACACCAGTGGCAGTGGGACGAAATGAAACGCTGTAAATCAGTGATTAAGAGTTGTGAAGGTCTTTTATTTTCTGTGTTACTGTGTTCCATGTAAATCTTGACGTGTTTTAAAGAAGTCTGATGCGTAGTTTTATGGGCTTAATATCTTTCTAACTGATTTGTAATGAAGTCTTTTTTATGAATAAATCAACCAGAAAAAAACAATGAGCTCAGAGAACTTTGACTTTTACTTAACTCTCAATTAGAAACTTGTAATTAAAGAACATTTCTAAGTCAAGAGAATAACCAACTCTTTCTGATATATATATATATAAATGTGTGAGTGTAAATATATGTGTGTATATATACAGTGGGTTGCAAAAGTATTCATACCCCTTGAACTTTGCCATATTTTGTCACATTACAAGCACAAACATAAATATATTTCACTGGAATTTAATGTGAAAGACCAACACAAAGTGGTATACAATTGTGAAGTGGAATGAAAGTTATACATGAATCAACAATTTTTTTACAAATAAAAAACTGAAAAGTGCGATGTGCAAAATTATTCAGCCCCCCTGAGTCAATACTTTGTGGAACCACCTTTTGCTGCAATTACAGCTGCAAGTCTTTTAGGGTATGTCTCCACCAGCTTTGCACATCT
>JAFMOD010000140.1:321110-338610 GCA_019802435.1 Corydoras maculifer
AACAGGATGGACGTAGTTTTCTGTTGCTTGTGCAGGTGTGTTTTGGGAAACTGTCAGAAAGCAGGTGCAAGCTTGTTACCGGCACTGAAGGCCCAGACAAGTTTACACTAGAAATCAATCGATACTGCCCCCCCCTTCCTCCCCCCCTCCCCCCCTCCCCCCTCCCCATCTACAAAAACACTCCTGACAAGTGTCTGTGAAAATGCATACATCATTGTACTGTATGTCTTTCCCACGGTCCTGCGTACACCGTCACATGGTGAAGGAAAGACGGGCACGTGGCTCCCACATGGCCTGGTCTGACCCACCTGCAGCTTCACCATCACCATGTTCTATACTTCTGCGCTATAAGGTCAAAAATATGTGAGGCGCACCTGTCAATCAATTGATTTAGCCTTTAATACCACACTTCTATACCGTGCATTTTAAATGATTACGTGATTCTCTCGTCGTGGGAATATGTCAGGTTATGACTATTGAATGGCATCAGCATGCGTGACATGACTCACTATACAAACCTATAAAAAAAGACCCTAAAGGGGTTTATTCTGCACCCCGCAGCTTTATTTAGGGCGTCATTGTGCCTTTGCTATCATGTTGACATGATTCATAGGTCTTCATGTGTTTTCACTTGCAATCTCTTTAAGAGCCTGGTGTCTTCCGCACGGCACGGGCGGCTTAGTGGTTGGCATGTTCTCCTCTCAGTGCTGGGGATTCCCGGTTCGAATTCCCATCTGGGTGGAGTTTCCATGTTCTCCCCCGTGTCCATGTGGGTTTCCTCCGGGTTCTCCGGTTTCCTCCCACAGTCCAAAAACATGGATCAAGGTCAATTGAGTTCTCCAAACTGCCCCATATAGAGCGTGTGTGAGTGAGTGAGTGTGTGCCCAGCGATAGATTGGCGTCCTGTCCTGGGTGTATCTGCCCAGCGCCCGAGACGTTCTCCCCTGGATGGGCATGGAGAACCCCCCCCCTGCGACCCTAATAGAGGAAAAAATGGAAGATAATGGATGGATGTTTGGGGAAGGCCATTATTTATTCTTCACTACTGTGTGTTTAAGATATGTTTGGGTACGTTAGATGTGGAAGACGTTGACTGAACTTCACAGAGCCTCGACTAAACCACATAGAACACCTTTTGGGTTAAAGAGACTGTGAGTCAGGCTGCAACATCAGTGTCAGTGACTCAAATGCTTATTTGAATAAATAGGCAAACATTCCAACAAAGAGCTCGCAAACATCTGGAGAAAGCACTTTCAGAAAGGTTATATATTTAATGCTGCAAATAGGTGACTCTAAGAATGGGAGTTCTGGATCACCCATCAGTCTGATTTATCTGAATAAATTACACCAAACCACCAGCTTCAGGCCCCAAATCATAAAACCTGGTAAATCATGTAGATTTGCGAAAGAACCTGGAGGTGTAAATCCAGCCCGAATGGCCCCAGCTGTAAAGGATGAACACCACATCTGCACAGTGTCACCCCACTGATATTAAGGAAAGCCGCCTGTGGAATAGCAGCAAGTCTCAAAGTTCACCAAGCGATTATGTTAAGCTCCGAACGCCGTGGAAAAGATTAACTTGGGTTAGTGCACCAAGGAGGAAAAGGGCTTGGAATGCCGGTCCTGTTTGTGTAGCGCTCACCTCGGATAACCCTGATTGCTACGTAGGCTTCAGGTGAGCCAGGTTATTCCATACGCTCCCCGCCAGATACAATGGGGGGTCGAATGGGTTAAGATTCATTCATTCCTCTTTAAAAAGGATTAATGAAAACCATTTCATTAATACCCATGACGCTGCAATTACCTCTGCTCTGTAATGTCTGGACTTGTACACTGTGACCATCACATGGCCATCACACAATTTGGAATATGTAATACTCCTACCGTTATGTTTTTGGAACATTAGTATTAACCCCTATAATTAAAATGGTGTAGTGTGTCAGACTTCACCCTTAAATTAAAACATGAATCAAACCCCTGCAGCGGAACCACAACTCCAACCGCATGTAATAAATGAGTCGCAATTATTGGCATCCTTCTAGGAAAATTGGAACAGAACCATTTCAAAGCTAAACGTATGGAGGTTTGGTCCCAATAATGGGCTTGGCTGAATGCACCGCCCTCTTGGGGAGACCTGCTTGGTGCAGTTTCCAAACCAGGTTGGGGTGTTCCCATAAAAGAGTTCCTAGAGAACCATCTGATGCTGCCTTCGGTCAGATGCACTTAATGTGACCGGTCCATATAAAACCAAATAAAGCCAAAAGTAATGAATTATTTATTCATCCATTATCTTCCACTTTATCCTCTATTAGGGTCGCGGTGGGGGTTCCCCATGCCCATCCAGGGGAGAACGTTTCGGGCGCTGGGCAGATACACCCAGGACAGGGCGCCAACCTATCGCTGGGCACACACACACACAGACACACTCTATATGGGGCAAATTGGAGAACTCAGTTGACTTGATCCATGTTTTTTGGACTGTGGGAAGAAAACGGAGAACCCGGAGGAAACCCACACGGACACGGGGAGAATATGGAAACTCCACCCAGATGGGGATTCGAAACCAAATAAAGCCAAAAGTACTGAATTAATGAGATCCTATTTTATTTACACCTATACATGGGCTTTTTCAATTATTCAAGTATTTTATTTTTTATTCCAACAATATAGAGTACTGTACAGTATATGGACAGCGTTCTCCAAGAACAAGGTGCTACACATAACAGCCCCTACACAACCAACATAAAGGGTCACAATAAATACTGGACAATACACAGAACAATAAACATCCAAGTGATGATGTGTTATTATATGTTTTAAGACAAGGAAACCATCATCGAGTCCAACTTTTAAATGTGCACGTAGTGTGTTTACCAATTGGTGTACAAAGCAAATGTTCCTCGCACTATGACTCAGGACCTGTTAATGTCCGACAGCACGCAACGCCATTGTTTGATCGTTTCCGCTTTAAAACTGTTGTGCATGACCTCATTCCTCCACTCGAGCTCCGTCTGGCGGGTGTGAACCACCAGGCCTTTATATAAGAACTCAAAACAAGTTGGATTCCAAACCATGACTTATCGTGACTAAGGAATTGGGGGAAAAGCCGACTGGGTGACCAGAACAAAGACGCGAGGGTTACTCATCTACAGACCAGTAAGAGCACTGGGGGGAGAGAGCAAACGCTGGGTAATGAGGGGAAGTGAGTCCTGAGATGTGAGATGCTGAATAAATAAATACACTTGTGAACTCACAGATGAAGCAAACGGATCAAACTTGCCTGAACAGAATGTCTCGTAAACATCAGGCTGAAAACAAGTTTAAATATTAATACATTTATGAGGGGGCAACGTGGCGAAGGCGTCTGCGAGACGAATCCGAATGAGTTCGCGGTGATTGGTTGTTAATTGCAGAGACACGCAGCCGGTGTTTGGCGTTCCGGCAGCTTAATTTCTTGTATTGGCTGCACGTTGCACTCGCCGTGATGCAGGAGCCATGAAGCTGCTATGTATTGCAGATGGCGTAATGAAAGTATGTTTGGACGGCGCTGTCCTGCTCGACAAACAGATTGATTTAGCGCCTCCTTTTGTGTTTACTAAGTACGTCGGCCTGCCAGGAGAAATTGCACATGATTATGTTTATAGCCGGAGGACAGCGTGGTCTCTCGAGCACATGGGCGATCCGAAAACAAATGGCCGGGGGTGAAATCGTCCCTCCGAATCTGTTGCAGCTGTTCCGATCGCAGCTGAATCTCCTCCCTCGGCTGGCCTCACTGCGCTGGATAACTCTATAGGTGGAAATGGCTTGGCAGGCCCTGCCATCCGAACAGTGAGGAGCCGGTGAATTTATTAGTGTGAGAGTACAGGAAGGGAAGGACACGGCTCCTAATCTACAGCCTCTTCGGTTTTATAGCTTTAAACAGATCCACGAATGCTTTCCAACTGAAGTGCTTAACGTGGCTCGTCTTGCAAGTGGATGTAGAAATAATTGTATAAATAATGCAATATCTTAAAACGGTCACTCCTCCCCTCTTGACTTTCCTCTTCTGTTTGTAAACCGTAAAAATGGGTGGGACAAAGTATTAAACGGGACGGCACGGTGATGCAGCGGTCAGCACTTCCAGCTGACTGCGAGGTTTGGGATGAGATCAACACAGGTCCTGTCTGTGGAAAGACACAATGTCCTCTCTGTAATTGTAAAACTACAAAGTCTATCTCTATGGTAAGTGGAGTAAATAGACAATGGTGCAAGAAAGGGGGCGTGTCCAAATTTTGGACTGGTACTGTAAAAGAACTATAATTATTATTATAATTATTAGATTTAGATTGGATTAGATTAGATATAACTTTATTGTCATTGTGCAGATTACTAGTACAGGGCCAAGGCAATGTCGTTAGCATCTAACCAGAAGTGCAATATAAACATGATATATACATAAAGTGCATTAATAACAGAGACTGGTGCCAGAAGTGAAGTGTATAAATGTATATACATAATATAAACATGATATATACATAAAGTGAACATGATATATGAACATAATATCATAATATATATATATTATGTACACCCAGGACAGGGCGCCAATCTATCGCTGGGCATTTATATATATATAATATGAACATAGGCGGCACGTTGGCTTAGTGTTTAGCATGTTTTCCTCTCCCGGTTTGAATCCCTATCTGGGTGGAGTTTCCATGTCCTCCCCGTGTCCGCATGGGTTTCCTCCCACAGTCCAAAAACATGGATCAAGGTCAATTGATTTCTCCAAATTGCCCCCTATAGAGTGTGTCTGTGTGAGTGAGTGTGTGCACAGCGATAGATTGGCGTCCTGTCCTGGGTCTATCTGCCCAGCGCCCGAAACGTTCTCCCCTGGATGGGCATGGGGAACCCCATCGCGACCCTAATAGAGGATAAAGCGGAAGATAATGAATGGATGAGTAATATGAATGTGATACAATATGAACATCATATATACATAATGTAAAAGAAATGTAATGTGTACATCATGTGAACATGATATAAATTGCATTACGGTACAGAAGGTGCAGAGAATTTGTTGTGCAAAGAGTTATTGAAGTTTATGTGTAGCGTTCGCGAGGATAACCACCTCAGGAAAAAAAAACCCTGGACCCCTGACCTCTCTAGTTCTGCACTCCCACAATGCAGATATCCTTTTGAGATATTCTCATCATCAGAGAACAAAAAAAAAGAAACCTAAGAAAGTATATGGAGGAAACCGTTGGACTGGAGTTTTTAATATTTTAAAGAACCAGTTTATCTTTATGGACCTGATGATCTTTAATAGTGAGTGTGTATATCTCATGATTCCAAACAACAGACCACAGTACGTTTTATAGTTTTAGGTTTTATAGTTGTGAGTATAATATAACAACGGACAAAAATCTCTGTGTATCTTCTGAAGCCTGACTTTCACTGCTTTTGAAATGAACCTTGTGTCCGAGGCCGTTCGGTGGATTTGCTCCGTTTGAAATGCTGTTGCATTTAGTTTGGGTCACTCTAGAAGCTGAGAGTTCTGCGAGCCAACTGTAATAAACATACAGTGCAGTGCAGAAACATTTGGACTTCTCTTGTCTTGCCCCTTCCAACTTTTCCTCCTCCTCCTCACAGGTTTCGGGGACGGTTGCATCCTGTGCTGGACCCTGCCCGTCTCTCTGGCCCCGGACAGCTGCACTTTGCACGTCCGCCCGAGCGCGCAGCCCATTAGTCGGCTTCCTCGCATGCCCCACTTCTCAGTGTATCCCGTAACATTAGCGTGTCCTTGCCTTCCGCACCTCCCTCCATGTCTTCCCCTGTCCCAGTCTGCTCTGCCGTCTGCACAGCTGTCCATCAGCTGTCTCCTTCAGAGACTTCACAACAAGCCCTTCACTCTCCACAGCGGCAACTGTCAGCGTGTCAACCCTCTCTCTCTTTCTCTCTCTCGCTCTCTCTCGCTCTCTCGCTCTCTCTCTCTCTCTCTCGCTTGCATTGTCAGACTTCTTCATCTTTCTCTCTCTGTTTACTGAATTCATACAGCTTCGAAGACGTGTTCCAACCCGTATGGTTGTGTACATTATAGTTTAACAGCCTGTGTCTGCGAGTGTGTGTGTGTGTGTGTGTGTGTGTGTGTGTGTGTGTGTGTGTGTGTGTGTGTGTGTGTGTGTGTGTGTGTGTGTGTGTGTGTGTGTGTGTGTGTGTGTGTGTGTGTGTGTGTGTGTGTGTGTGTGTAACGTTAAACCTGTTCAGCTTTATAGTGAAATCGTGTGGGTGTGTGTAGTTTATTTTGTAAAGGGGTGAGCGAGCTATAATCTCGCTCGTGTGAACAGTGGGATGGGTGTGGTACCAAATTAAAGGGGTTTGAATAAAATCCTTAAGGCTACAGAGTTGATCACAGCGTCTCTTCTTCCTGCTCCACACACAAAGTGTTTTCACGTCCATCTGCGAGTCCCCGCAGCTTTGGGACATTTCGTTTACTGTATTAATCTGCTAATACTTAAAAGTCTCGTCATGTGTTGCGACCGAACAATAAGAACGGCACTAAGAAATAACCAAAGTTTTTTTTTAAGGGCGTGGTTGCTCAGTGGTATCAATCTGAAGGTTGTGGGTTCAAATCCCAGGTCCACTAAAGTTACCAATGTGGGTCCTTGATCAAGGCCCTTAGCCCTCATTGCTCCGGGGATGTTGTGATGAACCCTGTGCTCTCACCTTGTAAGTCGCTTTGGATAAAAGCGTCTGCTGAATGACCGAATGCAATGTTTTTTTAATCCATTATTTTATTATTATTATTTTTGGCATGTAACGTTTATAATGGGTTTGTCATGCAGGGACGTTTGTGTGGCTTTAGCTGCGTGCGTTGGTTCCTTGCGATCATGTCCAGTGAATGAATTTTTCCTTCATCCATTATCTTCCGCTTTATCCTCTATTAGGGTCGCGTGGGGGGTGGGGGGTTCCCCATGCCCATTCAGGGGAGAACGTTTCGGGCGCTGGGCAGATACACCCAGGACAGGACGCCAATCTATCGCTGGGCACACACTCACTCACACAGACACGCACGCATACACACTCTATAGGGGGCAATTTGGAGAGCTCAATTGACTTGATCCATGTTTTTGGACTGTGGGAGGAAACCGGAGAACCCACACGGACACGGGGAGAACATGGAAACTCCACCCAGATGGGGATTCGAACCGGGAATCCCTAGTGCTGAGAGGAGAACATGCTTCTCATCATCAGAGAACAAAAAAAAAGAAACCTAAGAAAGTATATGGAGGAAACCGCCGTGCCGCCGTGCCGCCCAGTGAATGAATTTATCGAATTATTTTTGCCGTCTACAAGGATGGTGCCTTTATCAGATGCATCTTGTTTCCGTCCTCTGTGTTTCATCAGCTCCACTGCAGATGTGTAGGTTTTGTAGGTGTGCGATTGCAGACTGCAGACCCAGTTTGTTTCTCTGTAAACTTTGTAAGCCCCTCAACTTCGTTCTCTAATAATAAGAACCTGTCAAGGTAAAGTAAAGGGGCTCAAAGACGATCATGTGCTGTTTGGGTTGGTTACATTTACATTTACATTTGGTCATTTATTCGACGCTTTTATCCAAAGTGACTTACAAGGTAAGCACAGGGTTTATCACAGCGCCCCCTGGACCAATGAGGGTTAAGGGTCTCGCTCAAGGACCCACATTGGTAACTTCAGTGGACCTGGAATTTGAACCCCCAACCTTCAGATTGACAGCCCAACACCCCGACCACTGAGCCACCGCGCCACCACTTACCGTGGATGACTTACAGTACTGCACTCATGTTTTTGTGTGTATTATTAAGTGTACATTAGCTCTAGTCTAAAGGTACATTAGACACAGTGAAAGAAACTTCAGAGGATTATGAAGACAAATCATACAACGTGGATCTATATCACTCATTATATTTAATATAACTAACCGTTACATCGCTTACCTTTTCGTCTTTTAGGTATGTCAGACGCCGTCACCCCAGACAGGTAACCAGGAGTCTTGCGGTTGCCATGACAACACAGCCGCAGCCGATGTTGCGGCATCTCCTTGCTGCCCTCCTGGTCTCCATGACGGTGGCACAGGATCACGAATGGCATTTTGACCCAGGTAAGGACATGCTGGCGTTTAGCTTTTCAATGTATGAACACACATCTAAAGATGATGAAGGACAGCGTGACGGAGGACGTGACGTGGCCTGTGGTGGTGTTACTTACTGGAGGAGGGGGGATTAAGGGACCGTATTTTTATTATTGCTATGAAATACCTCTGATGATTGCCGTTAAAATGCATTTTCTATGATTAATTATGAGCCGTGTGTGTGTGCCTGTGTGTGCCTGCTGTTATTTATTCATCTTTAAACCTCAAATCCAGAAAGGGCAACAAGAAGCCTGCCAAATTTAAAATGACTGATGTATTCAGTCATATACCGTGGTTCATGAGTCGCTCTGTGTTTTTCTTGGAGGCCGTTTGTTAATGTTATTTCAGTTCTGTGTCTGTAATGACCTCTGCAGACTGCACCTGAGCGTACATTATGTTACTTCAAAAAGAATTCTGGACGCATGAATGCAATGTAATCTTAATCATGGGATGTCACCATCCTAACTGAACTGAAAAGGGGATGTGGCATTTTATTTTTGAATGCATCCTGTATCTCAAAAGTACCACTAGTACCAAAATAATCATTCATTCCTTCATTATCTTTCACTTTATCCTCTATTAGGGTCGCGGCGGGGTTCCCCATGCCCATCCAGGGAAGAACGTTTCGGGTGCTGGGCAGATACACCCAGAACAGGGCGCCAATCCATCACAGGACACACACTCACTCATACAGACACACTCTATATGGGGCAATCTGGAGAACTCAATTGACTTGATCCATGTTTTTGGAGTGTGGGAGGAAACCGGAGAACCCGGAGGAAACCCACGCAGACATGGGGAGAACATGGAAACTCCACCCAGATCAGGATTCGAACCGGGAATCCGTAGTGCTGAGAGGAGAACATGCAAAACCACTAAGCCACCGTGCCACCAAAATAATAATAATAATAAGATAAGAGATAAGATAATATAAGATAGACCTTTATTTGTCCCACAATGGAGAAGTTCACATTCTCAGCCGCAAGTTACATTATAAATAAAAGGTGAAGAAGATATTCAGCAATTAAAAAGACGTTTAAAAAAACTAAAACTCTATTTATACAAAAGATAAATTCTAATTTAGTTCAAACTAAACGTATGAGACAGAACGCAGGTTCATGTTCATGTAATTAGTGTTTATATTAACCAGAGCATTGGGACAAAAGCACATTAGATTCTAATGAGCTCGTGATATTCCATCCTAAATTAGTTCCCCCGTTGCAGTTAGATCAGGTTTCTCTCTTTTTAAAGAGATTTTGGAGTCTCTCAGTGAGACGTTTGGTCTATGTATATTATAAGAATAATCAGATTCTTATTAATCCCCAGGGTAAAAATTGCAGTTGCAGCATTCACCGAATTATAATGTGCTTAAAAAATGAAGGATACAAAAACAACATTAACAATAATCACTTAAATAATTTAATCAGCAGGCGGCACGGTGGCTTAGTGGTTTAGCACGTTCGCCTCTCAGCGCTAGGGATTCCCGATTCGAATCCCCATCTGGGTGGAGTTTCCATGTTCTCCCCGTGTCTGCGTGGGTTTCCTCCGGGTTCTCCGGTTTCCTCCCACAGTCCAAAAACATGGATCAAGTTAATTGAATTCTCAAAATTGCCCCATATAGAGTGTGTCTGTGTGAGTGAGTGTGTGCCCAGCGATGGATTGGCGCCCTGTCCTGGGTCTATCTGCCCAGCGCCCGAGATGTTCTCCCCTGGATGGGCATGAGGAACCCCACCGCGACCCTAATAGAGGATAAAGCTGAAGATAATGAATGAATGAATAATTTAATCACTTAAAAACAAACTAATTGTTAAGTAAGCTACAAATAAGAAATAAGTAAAAAAAAAAAAAGCTGTTATTTAGACTTCGGATTATATAAGAAGAGTATGTGTGAGGTCAGACACTGATGTAGGGTGGACGGGCTTCGCCTACATATTTTGGTTTGGGTTTATACTGAAGGTGTAGGATGGGATTAAGATCGCTGCTTTATGCACCGGTGCACACCAACGCCGGAACAGAACGGGCCTTCCATAAATCACTGTCTGATTGCACGACTAGAAGCTTGATTGTAATTTCTTCGGGCAATGAGACCCCATTCAATGATGTATCCCAATTCCAGTCTGTATATTGTGTCATGTTCAGTGTGTGATGTCCTTTTCATCCAGCGCTGATGTTCAGCAGATGCATCGATGCGTCTCTAAGAGAACGAAGACGAACGCGTGGTGTGCTTTCTCAGTACATAAAGAGTTTTATTGGGAACGGGTTGTTTGAGACGTAATAAACGAGGCATGTGCCTGTGTGGACTTGTGTGTGTGACTCTCGCGGCAGGGGGCAAATTCTCTCATCTAAACTTAACATTCTTATTCAGTGACTCAGTAACTGCATCGGAACCCCTCCCTTCCCCTCAGTACACACAAGCATCAAGCTCTTACACTTTAAGGCTGGGTGTATGTAATATATATATATATATATATATATATATATATATATATATATATATATATATATACCCCCCCCCCCCCCCCCCCCCCCCCCCCCCCCCCCCCCCCCCCCCCCCCCCCCCCCCCCCCCCCCCCCCCCCCCCCCCCCCCCCCCCCCCCCCCCCCCCCGCCCAGCAATGGATTGGCGTCCTGTCCTGGGTGTATCAGCCCAGTGCCCCCTGGATGGGCATGGGGAACCCCTCCGCGACCCTACTAAAAGCGGAAGGTAATGGATATATATATATAATTATTATTAAAATTAGGATCATAACAAACGATCATTGCTTAATAAAAAAAAAAACGAAAACAAAATGTAGCTCATTTATTTTCAAGGCCACTTTCTCTGATTTGGGTCCCTTCAGTGATGCCGACGCCTATCTCGCTGCTCACAGGACAGAAGGAAGGGACACCTACAGTATATGACTCCCCTAGGATGTTTTTGTGAAGTCAGTCCACCTACTAGCATGTTTTGGGGTTTTCTGGGACACCTGGAAACCAATATTAAGACAAGGAGAACATGCAAACTTCATACAGTAAGATAGTTCTGCTCTGACCATGGCTTTATGGATTTGATTATTAAAACATTGAGCAGCTCTCTCTGATTAAAACACCGGCAAATGTATAATGTAGCAGCGATCAATAGCTTCGGTCTGCGGTGCAAATACTAAGATCAAATCTGGTGTTTAAGGCGGCTCAGGCTCTGACTGTGCGTTCTTCTCTTTTGTCTCTGCACAGCTATATGTCGTTATGCTTTGGGGATGGAGGATGGAAAAATCCCCGATTCGGATATCACGGCCTCCACCGCCTGGTCGGACTCCACCGAGGCCAAACATGGCAGGTAAAAGTCCGTGGGTGCATGTGCGCGGAGTAAATTGGGGCGTACGTCTGTCACACAGTCCATAAATCATGTGGAACGAGTGCACTTGATTACATAGGATGTCAGCAATGGGCTGTATCCTGATCCAGTGCATTAGGTAATGACATTACGGAACTGACTGTCTGGGTGTAGAATCACTTGATACAGGACCCAAGCCAACACACACAGACTAAGATAATAGGGTGGGGTGTTGGGGGGGGGGGGCGCTTGGCCGAATTGTGGGTCATGTGTTTATGATTAGGTTGAGTTTCAGCGTAATATGGGCGGTGGTGTTTACATGGAGAGAACAAGCCTTACAGGGATCATGTGGTTGTTGGAACATATTCAGGATCTTCAGTGAGGTAGTGCTACAGAGTGAGCTACAGAATGATGTATATCTCTCTAAACCTGAGTTAATTCACTAACGAGCTCTCTGGTGAATTAAGGCATTTCAACATCGACGCAAATGTGTTCCGTTCACCACCGGAAAATTGAGAGAAACCAAATTTTTAAAAGAATGAATTTGGCAGAATACCGTATAACCAACAGGTTGTTTTCACAGTCTTTTAATCATTTTTACTATAAAAAATATGAAATTTTATATCATATATATATATATTTTAATATTAGCATCCCCGCAGATGATCCCAGTGTGACGTCAATGAATTGGCAAAAATCCAAAACATTACTTTTGTTCCCAATAAAAGTAAAACTAACATCCATCCATCCATTATCTCCCGCTTTATCCTCTATTAGGGTCGTGGAGGGGGGGGGGTTCCCCATGTCCATCCAGGGGAGAACATTTCGGGCGCTGGGCAGATACAACCAGGACAGGACACCAATCCATCGCTGGGCACACACTCACTCACACACTCACACTCTATATGGGGCAATTTGGAGAATTCAGTTTACTTCAGCGAATAACATTCAGGTTTGATGAATTTACAGTATAGTTGGTTTTCTTCATAGCTTCTGACTTGTGGTGTTCTCATTTGTAAGTCGCTTTGGATAAAAGCGTCTGCTAAATGACTAAATGTAAATGTAAATGTACTTGATCCATGTTTTTGGACTGTGGGAGGAAACCGGAGAACCCGGAGGAAACCCACGCGGACACTAAATTTGATCACATGTTCAGATTATATAACATTAGTAAATTATTAATATCAAGTAATTTATTTGTCTGTATCGGACTGTAACGTCTTAATAATTAAGTTTCATGCCATTTTAAATTTCAAATCGTCTGTCTGCGTTCTTGCTGTAATGTTTTTCACTGTAATTAAAATTCCTATACGTTACACTCGGGAAAAAAATAACAAAAAAATGATGGATATTGATTTATCTTTTTACTCATTCTGCCGGAACAGAGAAAAGTTTTTTTTTTAATTATTATTCATTAAATTTTATTATTACTATTATTTTTAGCATTTTTAGCTGAATAATTTTGCTTCACGAATATTCGGCGCATCCCTAATAAAAATACATCTAAAGAGTTGATGTTACAAGTGTCTATGTCACCTGTCCCTCATTTTAGTACTCATTGTCTCCGTTGGGTGGTTGGTTTCTTTTTGTGCACGTGATTGGGTGGTTGTGTATTTAGGTTCCGTATTCCCTCTCCCCTGTGCACGTCTTTGTATGGGTTCATCCCGGTGTTGGTGTCCTACACCTTTTTTAATAATAATTCTCCTTTTTGTTGTTTTTATCCCGGTGTCTCGAACTCTCCTTCCGCGTTTGAAGACGGTACGACGCTGTGCATTTTCCCCGCACAGGTTTCATCCGTGTTAGCGTTCACAGGTGCCTCGCCGTTGCGCATACTCTCCGCGCAGCCGTGCCCTGTGGACGTTTTTAGACGCAAGCGGCGTACGCAGTGTCCCCGCGTAGCCGATCTCCCGGGGAAGACGAGTGGAGGCTAACAGTTGATTAAATCCTTAAACTCAAACTTCCTTCAGCATCTTTACATTTTTTTTTTGAGGCATGTCGCCTTCTGTCACACACCGCATTTACACTACAGCCTCAATCGACGCAGCACTTATCTATTTGTCTTCTTTATTTATTGTGTACAGAATTAAATGAACACCACGCTGTCCTCTGAGCTGATGTCCAGCCATGGGACGAGTGGTGTTCAGTCATATCCCATGTGAGGATCTGTGATGCCTCGGCTTTACTCAGCACTGATTAGCAACCAGTTCGGTAAATCCTAGGAAACCAGGTCTCAGTGTTGAACAAGCCGGGGACCGTCATGGCTGTTACACCTCGGCTGAAAGTTGCAGCTAAATATTGCGATGGGTTGCATCATCCACTCGGATCCCGAAAGGGATTTTCTATTTACATAACATCATGCTTGATTTTAATACGTGTCACTCGAATGCGGTTTTGAAGTGTATATTTTGTCATTGTGTGTGGGATTTGCTTGATTTCTTTACTGTTTATGTCTGAAATATTTTATCTTTGATCAAATTTATGTGGAGGTGGAGTACTAATAGTCCCTTGCTAAAAGAAAAAAATAAAATAAAGTGACTGATTCTTTTTCTGAAACATGGCAGCACACTGTAACATGGTCGAGCGAGCTTCAAAGCGCAGCCTCGTCCCTCGCCACAAAATTTGATTTATATTTGGGGAAACCAGGCCCTGAAAAGTCTCCCTCAGGTCTCATGTGAATCTCGGGCAATGTCTTAATGAATTAGCGTTGCGGTGACACATTCTGCACGGCGCCTTTTAATATTCTGCCGGGTGTAGCGTGTTTTATTCCTCAGCAGAGCCTCGCAGAGCCAGGTGTGTTCTAATGGAGCATGCACATGTTAGTGTGAGGTCCTGGCAGTGGGGAAGGAATCCATCATCTGCATAAGTGGGGTGCTGGGTAACCGACGTCTAGTGAACAGCGTGGTTGCTCGCGATGATCACCAGCTGTGGAATCGTACGATTACAGTAATCACAGGGGAGTTAAGCGTACTGCAGGAATCTCTGTAAATCTGTATACAGCACCAGGGAATGGCTCTCAGAATCAAACGATGATTAAAGTATCGTATAGGGATCGAAATATAGATTTGGTTTTAAGAGTTTTTACTGAGAGAGACCTTCTTCCTCTCAGGATTCACTGAATTCCAAACCAGACCATGGAGCTACAAGACTTTATGAACTGGAGGGTGTGAATATCCTCTGTGGTATTAAATTATTCCAGTTTTAATGCTGGATGATTTAATGGAGAACAGATTTTTCCATAGTGTTCGCTGTATTCTGTAAAAATGCGATCAAAGGGGTGGAACACTATTGATCACGATGCGCAGACGTTCCGTCTGAGACACTTATTAATGTTTTTATCAGTGTATGAATGTGAACCGTGATATTAAGTGAGTCTTATTGAAAAAAAAAAAAGTTCCTTACAATTAAAAACTGTACATATTATACATAAATGTACAAGTCTAGTGATTAGGGGTGAGACAATCCATCGTTTTTTGCGATTAATCATGGTTGAAACATTAAAACATTACAATAAATTAGTTATCAGAGCGTCGCAATGTCGTCATTTCCTTGCTGGAAATATGTCTGAAAAGTCTAGTTTTTCTTTTAAATGGATGAATTCAATATCTCGTTGAAAAGAATGTAAATGCACGGCCCTGTGTTGTCAATAATAAAATGTGATTTCGTCTTTACATTAAAGTGGTTTGTTTTCTTTGCCTAAAAATCATCATCATCATCATCATCATCATAATCCTATAATCACGATTTATTTTTTAGACAATAATCGTACCAACAAAATCTGTTATGGGCTTCTCTCTAATTATTCATTCATTCATTATCTCCTGCTTTATCCTCTATTAGGGTCACGGTGGGGTTCCCCATGCCCATCCAGGGGAGAACGTTTTGAGCGCTGGGCAGATACACCCAGGACAGGGCGCCAATCCATCGCTGGGCACACACTCACTCACACACACACACTCTAAACGGGGCAATTTGGAGAATTCAATTAACTTGATCCATGTTTTTGGACTGTGGGATGAAACCGGAGTTCCCGGAGGAAACCCACGCAGACACGGGGAGAACATGGAAACTCCACCCAGATGGGGATTCGAACCGGGAAGCCACCATGCCGCCCTCTCTCTAATTAATTAATTAATTAATTAATGTACATACACACACCTAAGTGCCTTAAAAATGTACATATATATGTACACATATAGATATTTCATAGACATATCATGTGGATGTCACCCGCTGTAACCTTTAAACCCTCACTGTGGTACCCGCTGTTCCGTGTTCTGTAGGCTGAGTACCGGGGAGGGTGACGGTGCATGGTGTCCCGCAGGCCCGGTGTTTCCCAGCGCATCGGAGTTCCTGCAGGTCAACCTGCACACGCTGCACTTCCTTTCCTTGGTGGGCACTCAGGGGCGCCACGCCGATGGACACGGCCGGGAGTTCGCGCGCAGCTACCGGCTCCGATATTCCCGCGACGGGCGCAACTGGATTACCTGGAAGGACCGCTGGGGTCAGGAGGTCGGTACTAGGTTTTGTTTCGGTATATTTGTAGGACTGGGCAGTGTGTTGCAGTATTAAATGCTTTTTTAATAAGTATATTGGGAATATATGCAGCACTGCGTGCACGGCATTAGTTCGTATGTTTACAATAGTTTTTTTTAAAGGTTTACTCGCTGTACTGTAATGTGAATCATTCCGTGTCAGGTGATTTCTGGAAACGAGAATACATACGACGTAGTTCTAAAGGACCTGGGTCCCCCCATCATCGCACGGATGGTCCGGTTCTATCCCCTGGCTGACCGTGTGATGAGTGTGTGCCTTCGGGTGGAGCTTTATGGCTGCGTGTGGAGTGGTGAGCTGAACGAAAACCTAATATATATATATATATATATATATATATATATATATATATATATATATGTATTATATATATGTATTATATATATATACAGTATATATATATATAATTTTTTTTTTTTTTTTCCTGTCTTATGTAATTAATATATTTTTTGTGGGGTTTTAGATGGACTCAAGGCCTACACTGCACCCGTGGGTCATGTGATGCACCTCTCTGGCTCTCCAGTCTATCTTAATGACTCCATCTATGATGGCAGGGTGGAGACAGGGTAAGATAATTGCACCCTCCTCTAATATTTAAATATTGTCCACAGGAGGTTGAGCTTTCTTCCCCGAACGTCTTCCGTTTCTGAAGCGGGACCTGCGGGTGTGATTTACACTGCACTCGTGTTATATAGTAGGGAGGAAGAACTTTAGCAGTCCACAGTAGTATTTCAACCGACTGCTTCTTAAGTTCTCCCAAAGGTATGATTGGCTTGTAGAGGATTTTTTTGTGCTGACCTTTGACATAACCTCAGGTCGTGGCTATAGAACCGAGGAATGTTTGGAAAACAGCATTTCAAAATGTCTGAAAGGTTTAGCATCAGTAAAGACCTTTGAGACTAAAGACTTTTTGCCAGCTTACATCAGCCAGGCAGCCATGCACACGTTTATACGTTTCATATTTTTTCATTCATTCATTCATTATCTCCCGCTTATCCTCTATTAGGGTCGCGGTGGGGTTCCCCCTGCCCATCCAGGGGAGAACGTCTCGGGCGCTGGGCAGAAACACCCAGGACAGGACGCCAATCTATCGCTGGGCACACACTCACTCACACGGACACACTCTATATGGGGCAATTTTTGCGAATACAATTAACTTGATCCATGTTTTTGGACTGTGGGAGGAAACCGGAGAACCCGGAGGAAACCCACGCAGACACGGGGAGAACATGGAAACTCCACCCAGATGGGGATTCGAACCGGGAATCCCTAGCACTGAGAGGCGAACGTGCTAAACCACTAAGCCACCGTGCCACCTCGTTACATTTTTTATTAAATAAATTTGAATGAAGTTGTGATGGAAATTGTCCCGGTCATGTGGGGTGTGAATTAGGGATCGGGATTCATACGCGATTAAAAACGTTACAGATAATTCATCGTAAGGGTGTCTCAACATCGTCATTCAAAAATCTGCATTATGCCGTTAGCTAG
>JAFMOD010000140.1:343610-349206 GCA_019802435.1 Corydoras maculifer
ACACACACACACACACACACACACACTTGTGCTCACATTTCACAAGGTGCTTAACTTTTCCATTACATCATGATCTGAAACATGGGGACATTTAATCTGCCTATACAGGACCCTGAAGATTGGTAGAAACTGTTCTGGGGGGGAAAAAAATTCCCTTTCCCGAATTTTACAAGTTATAGATTTATAGATTGGGTCATAAGTGAGGAGAACGAAGGACGTAAAAAAAAAACAAGCAAAATATTTAATATATATACATATAAAAAAAAAAACACCCCTATATCTTTTTAATGACTTTATCCTAAATTAATTTTGCTTGTAAAGTAGAAAATGGCCAATTTTTCCATGGAAAACAATATTAATTAATTACCACTAATTAGTTCATTCATTGGTATATATTTTAATTGATTCATGTGTTGTCATCGACGGTGAATAATTGGGCAACGTTTCAGCTTAATCGAATAACGACAATGATTAAGACACACAGACAAACAGATGAAGCTGATATCCATCCATCTGTTATCTTCCACTTTATCCTAGATTAGGGTCGCGGGGGGCGGGGGGGGGTCCCCATGCCCATCCAGGGGAGATAGACCCAGGACAGGTTCGCCAATCTATCACTGGGCACACACTAACTCACACAGACACACACACTCTATATGGGGCAATTTGGAGAATTCAATCGACCTTGATCCATGTTTCTGGACTGTGGGAGAAAACCGGAGAACCCGGAGGAAACCCACGGGGGAGAACATGGAAACTCCACCCAGATTGGGATTCGAAGCGGGAATCCCCAGGGCTGAGAGGAGAACATGCCAAACCACTAAGCCGCCGTGCCGCCCTTCTACAAAAAGTCTTTTCTAGAATATAGTGTTAAGTCCGTTGTATGTTAGAATCCAAAATCCTTAAATCTAAACTATTTTTTAGAGGTTTTATTAGAGGTGATTTTAACTCCCCTCTGTTTTTGCGTCTGTCAGAACCATTTAACAGCGGTTCACCATTTCCAACTGTGGCTGCTCCGCCCACCACCCTCAGTCCTCATCCTCGACTCCTCGCCACTCTCACGTCGGCCTTCTCCAATTCTTCAAACGCAATGAATGCCAGCAGCGCCCCCACTGGTGAGTCTGTGTCAATCTCTCTGAATGCCTTTTGGATCGATTGAATATTAAAGTGTTGAAAAGTTGTCTTGTGTATAAAATCAATTGTAGTTTAAGTTTTGGACTTAGTACCCTAAATTCTGGGCGACTGCATGTGTGTTCACTCTCTCCCTCGACATTAACTGCCTGCAGTCTGAATATCCATAACCCGCCTGCCGTCTGCTGAACCCGCATCCCACCGTCACTCGGTGATGACGATCAGCACATATACCCCCCCTCCTCCTCGAGGATTTAAAAAAAAAAAGATTATATCCATGTTCTTATTTCTGTATTTTTAAAATGTGATCTAATTTTGGCGGCCCCCTAAAACCACGAACGGAGAACTCTCTAGAAAAGGAGAGTGACATCAGCACCTGCTAAACGACGGGAAGCCTGTTCCTTTTATTTAGAAGCAAGTTAATGTATGTCCTAAATCTCAGCGCTTTACACCGAACCAGCTCCTTAAACTATTATCACATGGTATCATTAAAGAACCACACTAAACCTAAACTTATTCACTCCAGATGTCCTGCTGCATGGACTCTCCCCCCCCCCGCCCCCACTCAGCAAACTCGATTACTCGATTATGTCTGTTAGAATAGTGATTCCCTCTCTCAAATATTCGCATGTCTCATGGTCTTCGTTCATCTGCGTCCCGCCGGCGAGCTCCAGCGTTCATGGTGATGGCCTCCGATTCGTTAATAGAAGTTGGAATGAATCTGCTCTTTTGGTTTCGTCTTCAGACGAAGACTTTCTCGCCGTCTCACCGAGGGCGGGCTTACCGATTGCCAAGGACGACAGCAGCAACACTGCCATTCTGATCGGCTGCCTGGTAGGGATCATTCTGCTGCTGTTGGCGGTGATCGTTGGCATTTTGTGGAGGCAGTACTGGAAGAAGTTGCTCGGCAAGGTGATCCATCTGTTGTGCTTATGGAGTTCCATTTATTATTATTATTATTATTATTATTATTATTATTATTATTATTATTATTATTCATCCATCCATTATCTTCCACTTTATCCTCTATTAGGGTCGGGGGGGGGGGGGGGGTTTCCCTGTGCCCATCCAGGGGAGAACGTTTGGGGCGCTGGGCAGATACTCCCAGGACAGGGGGGCAATCTATCACTGGGCACACACTAACTCACACACACACACACACACTATATGGGGCAATTTGGAGAATTCAATCGACCTTGATCCAGGTTTTTGGACTGTGGGAAGAAACCGGAGAACCCGGAGGAAACTCACGCGGACACGGGGAGGACATGGAAACTCCACTCAGATGGGGATTCGAACCGGGAATCCCAAGTGCTGAGAGGAGAACATGCTAAACCGCTAAGCCACCGTGCCGCCCTGTTATTATCATTATTATTAGAAATTCTTTTCTGACATCTCCACATAAGTTAAAATTTTGGAATTACAGTAAGCGAAAAAAAAAATATTTTTTGGATTTGCAAAACAGTTATTCAGAAGGATAAATAAAATAGAATAAAATTTAATAAAATATGTATTTACAATTAAATATTCATTCATTCATTCATTATCTCCCGCTTATCCTCTATTAGGGTCACGGTGGGGTTCCCCATGCCCATCCAGGGGAGAACGTCTCGGGCGCTGGGCAAATAGACCCAGGACAGGGCGCCAATCAATCGCAGGGCACACACTCACTCACACAGACACACTCTATATGGGGCAATTTTGGAGAACTCAATTGACTTGATCCATGTTTTTGGACTGTGGGAGGAAACCGGAGAACCCGGAGGAAACCCACGCAGACACGGGGAGAACATGGAAACTCCACCCAGATGGGGATTCAAACCGGGAATCCCTAGAGCTGAGAGGAGAACATGCTAAACCACTAAGCCACCGTGCCGCCTGCAATTAAATAAAAAATTAAAAAAGAGAAACTGTACAAATATGGCACTGAAACGGATATAAACTAAAAATTGTTTTAAAAGTTCTGATTAAAGTGAGTGGTGCGTCTATGTGCAATTAATTATAAATGTGTGTGTGTGTGTGTGTGTGTGTGTGTGTGCATGTGTGTGTGTGTGTGTGTGTGTGTGTGTGTGTGTGTGGCAGGCTCAAGGAAGCCTCTCCAGTGACGAGCTGCGAGTTCACCTCTCGGTTCCGTCTGATAACGTGGTGATCAATAACACGAGCACACACACCTACTCCAGCCGCTATCAGCGCATACACACCTTCCCCGACGACCGAGAAAGAGAGGGAGAATACCAGGAGCCCAGCACTGTACTACGACCTCGAGAGCAGCGTGATAGCACAGGTGACTCACACACACACACACACACACACACACACACACACACACACGCTTCAAAACGTCCTTTAAATTGAGATTCAATTAAAATATCCCAAATTAAATATCCAAAGCTGTAGTACGATGCTACCTCAAATCCCATTACATTTAGCCTGTATGGGAGGTTTTGTATGTTCTCCCCATGTTTGTGTCCCACGGTTCTAAAATCATCTGAGGTAGGTGAACTGAAGACACTCAATTGCCCCACTAGGTTTGCCTTGTGTATGAAAATAAAGCATGTAGCCATGCATTTCAAAGAATTGTAGGCCTGCAGCTTTGTGGGAATAGTTTAGGGAAGGCCCTTGGCTTTAAGTTTTGGACTTAGTACCCTAAATTCAGGGCGACTGCATGTGTGTTCACTCTCTCCCTCGACATTAACTGCCTGCAGTCTGAATATCCATAAACCCGCCTGCCGTCTGCTGAACCCGCATCCCACCGTCACCCCGTCCCTCTAACGCCTCTCCTGTTTGTTGTGCCTCATCGTGCTTGCTGCCTCGTTTTTGTGTTGCATTTTGGCGTTTCTACCCTGTTCTGTGAATGTGTGTGTTGTGTGTTGTGTGTGTGTGTGTGTGTGTGTGTGTGTGTGTGTGTGACCAGCCTTGCTGTTAAACAACCCTGCCTATCACGTCCTCCTGTCCGACTCGAGAAACGGCCCCGGCAGGCTGGCAAACGGTTCCAGAACCGAGTCAGAAAAGCCCCAAAACCTGCCCCAGGGTAAGAGCAGGGCGTTGCACAGCCCTTCAAAAGAAAGAAAGGATTTTCGAACTGTTCTGCATTTTATAGGATTTGGAAAAATCATTATATCTGCTTTAAAGATTAAACCGATGTGAGTTGAGTTGGTTAAATAAAAATAAGCGTTTGTCGCCGTCTAGCGGTTCACTCGGGTGTTGCTTTTCCAAAAGTGCACACGGCTCTGTAAGGCTACTGTTTTATCTAAATGCACTTAAAACACCGACTGTAGCACCGATCAGAGGTGCAGGGGGTTAATTTTCGAGTTCTGCGACTTTATACACTGATCTACTGAAGCACCTGGTTATTCCATCGATGAATATTTAGATCTCTGATGCTGCGCACATTTTTCAAGATGAGTTCATCAGACAAGAGTCTTCATGTCCTCCCCGTGTCTGCGTGGGTTAACTCCGGGTTCTCCGGATTCCTTCCCACAGTCCAAAAACATGGATCAAGGTCAACTGAATTCTCCAAATTGCCCCATATAGAGTGTGTGTGTGTGTGAGTAAGTGTGTGTCCAGTGATAGATTGGCGTCCTGTCCTGGGTGTATCTGCCCAACGCCCAAAATGTTCTCTCCTGAATGGGCATGGGGAACCCCACCCCCCCACGACCCTAGTACAGGATAAAGCGGAAGATAATGGATGGATGTATCAGCCACCACAGATTCCAGATCTGAACCCCTTTGAGAATCTTTCGAATCCCAATCTGGGTCGAGTTTCCATGTTCTCCCCGTGTCTGCGTGGGTTTCCTCCGGGTTCTCCGGATTCCTACCCACAGGCCAAAAACATGGATCAAGGTCAATTGAATTCTCCAAATTGCCCCATATAGAGTGTGTCTGTGTGTGTGAGTGTGTGTCCAGTGATAGATTGGCGTCCCCCCCCCCACCCCGCACGACCCTAGTAGAAGATAAAGCGGAAGATAATGGATGGATGGATGGATCGGCCACCACAGAGTCCAGATCTGAACCCCTTTGAGAATCTTTGGGACGTGCCGGAGGGAAAGCTGTCTATTAATTACAGATGTGATTTTAAAACTCACCCCGAATGCTTTTATATCAGACCCCACACTAACTAACTACAGTCTAATGTTGCCTGATGCATAATAAATGAGACGAGTTAAGAAGAAGTAGCACTTTAATACAGTTCGTCTATAACCTCATCTCCACCTGCATGTTTATTATGTAATTATAATATATATAATATAAATATATATAACTTCATATCTCATGTGTGTGTGTCTTAAATGCATGCTGGTGAGCTGTGCTCTCTCTAATAAACACAGTGACATTTAAGAAATCCTTAATGCTCCTGCTCATGTGGAATAGATGCGGATGAAAAAGCCCTACCTGTCCAAGAAGGCCCGCCTCCCTACCCCGGTGCTCCGCCCCCTCTTCTGTCAGGGTCACAGTACGCCGAGGC
>JAFMOD010000140.1:349569-368809 GCA_019802435.1 Corydoras maculifer
ATATAAATATATATAACTTCATATCTCATGTGTGTGTGTCTTAAATGCATGCTGGTGAGCTGTGCTCTCTCTAATAAACACAGTGACATTTAAGAAATCCTTAATGCTCCTGCTCATGTGGAATAGATGCGGATGAAAAAGCCCTACCTGTCCAAGAAGGCCCGCCTCCCTACCCCGGTGCTCCGCCCCCTCTTCTGTCAGGGTCACAGTACGCCGAGGCAGCGGGAGCCGGGCCCAGCGTGCCGCACTACGCCGAGGCGGATATAATCAGCCTGCAGGGTGTGAGTGGCAACAACACCTATGCAGTTCCCGCCCTGTCCGCCACGCCCACCGACTGCCCGCCACTCCCTGAGCTGCCCCGGGAACGCCTCCTCTTTAAAGAGAAGCTTGGAGAGGGGCAATTTGGAGAGGTATATATATACACACACACACACACACACATATATATATATATATATATATATATATATATATATATATATATATATATATATATATATAGACGGCACGGTGTCTTAGTGGTTTAGCATGTTCTCCTCCGAGCGCTAGGGATTTCCGGTTTGAATCCCAGTCTGGGTGGAGTTTCCATGTTCTCCCCGTGTCTGCGTGGGTTTCCTCCAGGTTCTCCGGTTTCCTCCCACAGTCCAAAAACATGGATCAAGTCGAGTTCTCCAAATTGCCCCATATAGAGTGTGTGTGTGTGAGTGAGTGTGTGCCCAGCGATGGATTGGCGTCCTGTCCTGGGTGTATCTGCCCAGCACCCAAAATGTTCTCCCCTGGATGGGCATGGGGAACCCCACCGCCACCCTAATAGAGGATAAAGCAGAAGAATGAATAAATGAATGAATATATATATATATAGGGCAACACGGTGGCTTAGTGGTTTAGCATGTTCTCTCTGCGCTGGGGATTCCCGGATCGAATCCCCAATCTGGGTGGAGTTTACATGTCCTCCCCGTGTCTGTGTGGGTTTCCTCCGGGTTCTCTGGTTTCCTGCCACAATCCAAAAACATGGTTCAAGGTCAATTAAATTCTCCAAATTGCCCCCTATATAGTGTGTGTGTATAGAGTGTGTGTGTGAGTGAGTGTGTGCTCAGTGATAGATTGGCGTCCTGTCCTGGGTGTATCTGCCCAGCACCTGAAACATTCTCCCCTGGATGGGCATGGGGAACCCCCCGCGACCCTAATAGAGGATATATATATATAGAGGATATATATATAAACTTCATATAAACATCATATACAGTACCAGCCAAAAGTTTGGACACACCCCTTGTCACCCACCGTTGTCTTCCACTTTCCTCCCCTTACCATATGACCTGTTTATTTATATTCTTATATATTCATTCATTCATTCATTATCTTCCGCTTATCCTCTATTAGGGTCGCAGGGGGGTTCCCCATGCCCATCCAGGGGAGAACATCTCGGGCGCTGGGCAGATAGACCCAGGACAGGGCGCCAATCCATCGCTGGGCACACACTCACTCACACAGACACACTCTAAACGGGGCAATTTTGGAGAATTCAATTAACTTGATCCATGTTTTTGGACTGTGGGAGGAAACCGGAGAACCTGGAGGAAACCCACGCAGACACGGGGAGAACATGGAAACTCCACCCAGATGGGGATTCGAACCGGGAATCCCTAGCGCTGAGAGGCGAATGTGCTAACCACTAAGCCACCGTGCCGCCACTATTCTTATATAATCTTATATAATTATAATTAAAGCTCAGACATCTGAGCATGCCACTTTCATACATTATGATTTCTCTGCATTACTCTGATCATTGGTCTCCTTTACATCCTCTCTAAGGTCCACCTGTGTGAGATCGAAAACCCTCAAGACCTCCCAAATCTGGAGTTCCCTTTTAATGTGCGAAAAGGGCGCCCCCTCCTAGTGGCCGTCAAGATCCTGCGTCCTGATGCCTCTAAAAATGCCAGGTCAGTCCTGTGCAGCTTTAGCGTGTGTCCAGCAGTATACGTTTTTATAAATATCCATTAAGGTATATCGGTTTTAATGTTTTTTTTTTATTGTTTTTGTTTTTTGCCGACGCACCACAGAAATGACTTTCTGAAGGAGGTCAAGATCCTGTCCCGTCTGAAGGACCCGAATATAATCCGGCTGCTGGGCGTGTGTGTGAGCAGTGACCCGCTGTGCATGGTTACTGAATACATGGAGAGCGGAGACCTGAATCAGTACCTCTCTCAACGGGTGCTGCTGGATAAGAGCGGACCGACTCACGACATGCCCACCATCAGGTGAACACACACACACACACACACACACACACACACAGTCTCTGCACTAAAATAATGTGGGACTCTCATTAGGACATGTATTGGTCAAAAGTTTGGACACACTTATTCTCCATGTTGGCGGCACGGTGTCTTAGTGGTTTAGCATGTTCTCCTCTCAGCACTAGGGATTCCCGGTTCGAATCCCCATCTGGGTGGAGTTTCCATGTTCTCCCCGTGTCCGCGTGGGTTTCCTCCGGGTTCTCCGGTTTCCTCCCACAGTCCAAAAAAAACATGGATCAAGGTCAATTGAGTTCTCCAAATTGCCCCCTATAGAGTGTGTGTGTGAGTGAGTGTGTGTCCAGTGATAGATTGGCGCCCTGTCCTGGGTCTATCTGCCCAGCACCTGAAACGTTCTTCCCTGGATGGACAATGGGGAACCCCCCCCCCCCGACCCTAATAGAGGATAAAGTGGATGATAATGGATGGATGGATATTGTCCATGTTCTCAGTTTCACTTACCGTAAAGATGGACTTTGTAGTTCTACAGTCACATTCTGTAGTCCATTTGTTTGTGTTCTACAGTACATACTGTGTACTCTGTTCTCTAATGGTCAGAACCCCAATAGTACCACCACAGAGCAGGGGTTATTGGGTGGGTTTCATTATTCCTATCCCAGCAGTGTCACTGAGGTGTTTCTATAAAACTACACTAACCCCCCTCACCACATCAGTGTCACTGCAGAACCGACAATCAACAATCCACCACCCAAATGATAGCTGTTCTGAGTACAGTATACGCTCAAATTATATACTATATTTGTAATGGCATTAGAGTGATTGGACGTTTGTGTTTGATGCGTCAGCTACCCGGCGCTCATCTCCATGGCGAGCCAGGTTGCATCGGGGATGAAGTTCCTGGCGTCTCTGAACTTCGTGCACCGCGACCTGGCCACACGCAACTGCCTGGTGGGGGGAGAGAGGGGGGAGGACGACGACCGCATGGGGGAGCGGCACATCAAGATCGCCGACTTCGGCATGAGTCGGAACCTGTACGCCGGGGATTACTACAGGATCCAGGGCAGAGCCGTGCTGCCCATCCGCTGGATGGCCTGGGAGTGCATCCTCATGGTGAGAGCCTGCTTAATTGGCCGGTGATTAATTACACGTTGATGAGGTATTCGACCGGTGTTGATTTAAATGATCAATAACGTGATCGGTTTGTCGATCGGCTGTTCCGTGATGCCGCTTGTGCCGCAGGGCAAGTTCACCACAGCCAGCGATGTGTGGGCGTTCGGGGTGACCCTGTGGGAGATGCTGAGCGTGTGCCAGGAGCAGCCGTACGGTCACATGACGGACGAGCAGGTGATCGACAATGCGGGCGAGTTTTTCAGAGACCACGGGCGACAGGTACGTACATGTGTGCACACAGGCGTCCCGAAAAAAATGACTGGTGAGCAAGACATCCCTGAGTCTCTCTCTCTCTGTATCAGGTCTATCTGGCTCGTCCGGCGGTGTGTCCACAAGGTCTGTACGAGCTGATGCTGAGCTGCTGGAACCGAGACTGTAAGCTCCGCCCCTCCTTCACACACATTCACGCCTTCCTCGCCGAGGACGCCATGAACATGGTGTGACGGCGATCGGCGGCGAGACACGGGAGTCCGACTCGCGCCCCCTTCCGCCGAAGGGTTTTGTGTGCGAACGGCGGCGGCAGAGCTGGTGGAGGTGCAGCCGCAGGTGTAAAAGTAGGCGGAGCGCGCTTATGTAAATGAGCATACCTTTATCAGCGGCAGGTCGGAGCGGCGAGATGCTGCTGGTTCAGTCCTCCGACTCGACCTGCTGCCGAGCTGGAACCCTAACCCCCTGCACTTCGAGCTTTTAACCCTTTACGCAGAACTGCCCAATTTGCGGCTCATCAAAAGTCTCGCTTAAAGCTTCAGGGTGGAGGGAATTTTTATTTTTTTTTCTCTCTCTTCTGCAGAGCTGCATACAGACTGTGAATCAGAACTTTTAATAACATTACAATCCTCAACTCTTCAGCACAGTGAGTCCCAAACACGCTGCTATGCAGAACTGAGTCCAGTAGGCGGTGTGGATGTGAACGATGCGGTATGGATGTAGAGGTCACTGGTAGCTGCGAGTGTATTTCGATCACGAGGACGAGGACGATGTGGTTGCTTTGCCTCTGAGCCACGCCCCCCTCGTGGCGATTTAAGGGGTCGTTTCATGTTCTCGCTCCGAGCTGTGAATGTACTTTCACTCCGGGACTCGGAACTGGTTGAGGGTTGTGGTTTTTAGTCGAACAAAAACTATTTTTAAAATGTTACTCTTAACGTCCTGACATTGCCGTCGTGGAGCGCCGTGACTTGTTTGCTCACGTTCTTATATCTTTGCAAAAACCCCGATGACATAGAAACACTAATGAATGAATGTTAATCTACTAAATGACTCGTTAGAATCTAAATTCCGATTCTAAATTCTATATAACGCATAAAGCTGGTCAGGTGGTCTGACTCCGCCCCATTGTACAGTTACGTTTTTAATGATATCCTCTCACTACGCACTTTAAATCCTAACACTTTACAAATACAGGGCGGCACGGTGGTTTAGCATGTTCGCCTCTCAGCACTTGGGATTCCCGGTTCGAATTCCAATCTGGGTGGAGTTTCCATGTTCTCCCCGTGTCCGCGTGGGTTTCCTCCGGGTTCTCCGGTTTCTCCCACAGTCCAAAAACATGGATCAAGTCAATTGAGTTCTCCAAATTGCCCCATCTAGAGTGTGTGTCTGTGTAATTGAGTGTGTGTCTAGTGATAGATTGTCGTCCTGTCCTGGGTGTATCTGCCCAGTGCCCGAAACGTTCTCCCCTGGATGGGCACGGGAAACCCCACCGCGACCTTAGTGGATGGATGGATGGATGGATTATACAAATACTATGTATATTAAATTAAAACCAGTCTGATGATTAAGTTAATTAATTTTCATTAGGAAGGTGTTTTTTATCTTCAGGAACACCTCTCACTGTCTTAGTTTAAACAAAAAGTGACTGCTGTGTGTAAAAAAAAAAAAAAAAAATTTTTAAACTCATCTGGTGCCAACAGTCATTCAGCTGCTTACCATTTTGTAATGATAAAACTCCAGAAACCAAACAAACGCCTACTGACATTCTAAAAACCATCTAAAAAGACCATGACAACCACCGTCCCAACACCCCAGCAACCCCTCGCAACATGTTAAACTCCCCCTGACAATTTAACCACTACCTTCCGAGACCATGGCAACGGCTTTCCTTGCTTTTCCAGGCAACCAGATATAAGAATGTGCTTCAAAGAGTCCTGGTCCCGCCACGACAAGTGACCTTAAATCTTTTTATACACTGTAGTCCTGATTTAAAGCTTGTATTTTTATAAATCGGATAAAATTGCCTTGTTTCCGTCTCTTTTAACGATGGAGGAAACAGAGGGCTGTAAATAGTCGATGGGAAATAATTTTCTTCACTAATATGTGTTCGGTGTATGTGAGTGCTGGGGTCTGTCTCTGTGGGAGCTTCGCTGCCTGTTGTCTATTTTTGTAGTTTTAATAAAGGAACCTTTTCAAATACATTTCCAAGGACAATTTATTTGCGAACGATACAGATGCATATTCAATATCAGGGAGTACAGTTCAGACACGGCGTCCTGCAACCAAGGAGGTTATTATGATAATAAAAAATAAGTGAAAAACACATCGCTGATACCAAAAGGCAGGAGATTATGATGCAATGTTCTTCTAAATCTCTCACTCTTCTCACTCTGATCACCGATTAAACAAACTTCACTCGATGTACCATGAATTGATTTGTGTTCTGACAGTGATTTAAAATAAAAATATTCCTCTCCCCGTGCAGGTTTGCCTCAGACGTCTGGTGAGAGGTCTGTAGTTCTTTCATCAGGTGCTTTTTTTCACCTAGTGGACGATGTCCACTGCTGAACGTTTAATGTAGCATCACACTGTTTTATTGTTTTTACGGTGATGGGTTTTTTTTGTTGTGTTTTTAGCCGAGTAATTCTTTAATAATCAGTTTTTCTTTTTTATCCTTCGTGCTACCCACTTAACTCATCTGATTTTTAAGCAGCTGTTTGTGTGTTTGACGTGTTTTAAATGTTACTTCAGTATTCATTAGTCGACTGTTACAGAGTTTGTGAGTGTACATCTTTTTGTACTTCAGTGTTCTCAGGTCCATGTCGTGTAAAGATGGACTTTGTAGTTCTAGAGTCACATTCTGTAGTCCATCTGTTTGTGTTCTACAGTACATACTGTGTACTCTGTTCTAATGGTCAGAACCCCAATAGCACCACCACAGAGCAGGGGTTAATGGGTGGGTGCATTAGTCCTATCCCAGCAGTGTCACTGAGGTGTTTAAATGAAACTACAGCAGCACTGCTGCACTTACACCCTATATTTGTTATACTATAGAACTTTACATACAATGGGGCATAAAGGGGGCGTGTCCAAACTTTTGACTTTTTTCAATGAACTTTGGCATTTTACACCCAAAGCCGGTAAGTTGGATAGTAATGAACCATTGGTTGAAAATGTAAGTTTTTATAGTAATTAATACCGAAGCCTTAGTGTATATGCAACATGCTACTGTTGTTCCAACTGCAGAAAGATATAAGGCGGCATATATGGATATATATATATATATATAAGGCGACACGGTGGCTTAGTGGTTTAGCACGTTCGCCTCTCAGCGCTAGGGATTCCTGGTTCGAATCCCCATCTGGGTGGAGTTTTCATGTTCTCTCCGTGTCCGCGTGGGTTTCCTCCGCGTTCTCCGGTTTCCTCCCACAGTCCAAAAACATGGATCAAGTTAATTGAATTCTCAAAAAAAAATTGCCCCCTATAGAGTGTGTCTGTGTGAGTGAGTGTGTGCCCAGCGATGGATTGGCGCCCTGTCCTGGGTCTATCTGCCCAGCGCCCGAGACGTTCTCCCCTGGATGGGCATGGGGAACCCCACCGCGACCCTAATAGAGGATAAGCGATAATGAATGAATGAATATATATATATATATATATATTTTTTTTTTTTAATAAAGATGCTGTATGAATTATAAAACAACAGAACAGTCAGTTTTTTTAGATCAGAAACTGATGTTGGAGTTTTGGTGGGACTATTTAATTTGAACGTCAATGATAATTATAATTAATTATATTAAATAAATAAATAAATTACTGAAGAAAAAGTTTTATGAGCCTAAAACCCCAAAGAGGGCAGCGGTAACAGTGCAGGACACTAAAGTACAGAGTCTGCACATCAGAACTGAGTGTGTGATCTCAACAAAGCTGATCTGAATGAGGTTTATTTTAATAATAGACATGAAAAACAAATCATCTGTGAAATGGAGCATGAGACCTGAACGCAGAACAGTGTGCGAAAAGGACGAAAAGGACGAGAGAAAAAAAAACTAGTTTCAAGTTTCCTTTATTGACTGTTGTTCCAGAGGCTCGAGTCTTTCCAACGACAACTCAAAGTACAAAAACGCAAGGGACATTCTGAACACTTCACGGAAAAAGGACAAATAAAACGTTTCGAATGCTTTGGGCTCAGATACAGGACACGGGTTTTAACTTTCCGTGGATTTGACACTCGGTTGTGCTGTGACGGTCTCCACTTTCTTGAAAGAAAATCAGTCCTTTCATAGTTTCCACATGATCTGTTCTGCATTCCAAAGTCCATTGCCACGGGCGCCGTTCCCCCTGCAGACGTTGGTTGGCGTCCAGGAGAGAGGCAGCTGGACCGCTTTCCACTTTTCCACCTTCGCCTTCATTTCATTCAAATCTTCTACTGACCGACCGACCCTTCCTTTTTTTTTTTTTTAATGAAACCCTCTCGTTTCTGTAAACCATTCGACTGAATACTGAACTCCTCGCGGTGAAGGAGGGCCGTGCTCGTACGGCATCGGTGTGCAAATCTTCCTATTGTAGTGCAACGCTTGGGTTTAGGAGGAATACACGACTGAACTGTAAAACAAGCACCCACTAAAAAATAATAATAATAATGATAATAATAATAATAATAATAATAAGGTTCCGAAGCAATGAAGACTCGTTATTTAGAAGAACCTTCCTTCCCCTTCTCTGCCTTAACTTCGCAGCTAATGTTTGCGGAACCTGTTATCAGGGCCTGGCCTCGTCTAGCAGTTAGGCAGCGGAACTTCATCTCGTGGAATTTACATTCGCGTTCCTCATTGTTTAAACCGAGAACAGTTCTATTTGGACTTCTGGGTCGGAGCACCAGTGATGGTTCTCCGGTCTGAAGGCGTCATGGTGTGGCCATAATGTTTGTTATTCACATCGGTCTGAGAAGGATAGGAAAGAAGGGTGAGGGGAAACCCCCCCAACCCCAAAAAAACAAAACAAAAAAACAACAACAACAGTTTCTCTGTTTTATTGAACGCAGAAAAACCTTTACCCATGATTCCTCTGGTTGTTTTGGCCCCTTTCGTCTAGTGCTAACCTCTACTTTGTTTGAGACACTCACGGCTGATTCCGCATGTGCTTTGCTACATGAACCTCCCCGCGCTCCCGACCCTGGTACCCCCCCCCTCCCCACCGTCTGCCCTCCTGGAATCCTCTCTGCTTTTTTTTTTTAGGCGACCTCCTCGCCCTCCTCCTCAAACTCGCCCTCTTCCTCGGCCGTGGCATCTTGGTATTGCTGATACTCGGACACCAGGTCGTTCATGTTGCTCTCTGCCTCGGTGAACTCCATCTCGTCCATGCCTTCTCCCGTGTACCAGTGCAGGAAAGCCTTGCGCCGGAACATGGCGGTGAACTGCTCGGAGATGCGCTTGAACAGCTCCTGGATGGCCGTGCTGTTGCCGATGAAGGTGACGGCCATCTTCAGGCCGCGGGGCGGGATGTCGCACACGGCCGTCTTGACGTTGTTGGGGATCCATTCGACGAAGTAGCTGCTGTTCTTATTCTGCACGTTCAGCATCTGCTCGTCCACCTCCTTCATGGACATGCGCCCGCGGAAGACGGCGGCCACCGTCAGGTAGCGGCCGTGGCGCGGGTCGCAGGCCGCCATCATGTTCTTGGCGTCGAACACCTGCTGCGTCAGCTCGGGCACGGTTAGGGCGCGGTACTGCTGGCTCCCCCTGCTGGTCAGCGGCGCAAACCCCGGCATGAAGAAGTGCAGGCGGGGGAAGGGGACCATGTTGACGGCCAGCTTGCGCAGATCGGCGTTCAGCTGTCCGGGGAAGCGCAGGCACGTGGTGACGCCGCTCATGGTGGCCGAGACCAGGTGGTTCAGGTCGCCGTAGGTGGGCGTGGTCAGCTTCAGGGTGCGGAAGCAGATGTCGTACAGGGCCTCATTGTCGATGCAGTAGGTCTCATCCGTGTTCTCCACCAGCTGATGGACGGACAGCGTCGCGTTGTAGGGCTCCACCACCGTGTCGGACACTTTCGGGGAAGGCACCACGCTGAAGGTGTTCATAATGCGATCGGGGTACTCCTCGCGGATCTTGCTGATGAGTAGGGTGCCCATGCCCGAGCCCGTGCCTCCACCCAGAGAGTGGGTGAGCTGGAAGCCCTGGAGGCAGTCGCAGCTCTCAGACTCTTTACGCACCACGTCCAGGACCGAGTCCACCAGCTCTGCGCCCTCTGTGTAGTGACCCTTTGCCCAGTTATTACCAGCACCACTCTGACCTGAATAACGACAACCCTCATTACTCTTAACCTCCGTAAATAAACCGAAAGAAGTAAACACAGCAAATACGATCGTTCTAGGCCAAAAATAGGACGGGTAAATCAGTAGCCAGAGCATGATGAGCCGGAGTGAACACAAAAAAACGATTTTAATTTGTGTTCATGTACTTTGCAGATTAATCGGCTAATAATAATGTCATATTTTTATTTATTTTTCATATATTGTTATTTCATATGTCTTTTAAGTATTAAGACTTCTGTAAAAGGGCTTTTACACTGTCAAAAACCAGTCCTCAATTAAGCAAAACACTCATGAACTCAATGTCTTAATGTTAATAATGCAGTGATTTAAAGTTACAATGGCTCTTTGCATTATTGAACAGCCTCATGACATGAAAAATATATTACTATATCTTACTCTAACATGAGGTACGGATTTAGTCTGAGACAGTTAGGTTGAAGAGGCTTGCTCATGGGTACCACAGATTGTCAGGTTGACAGCAGTGAGGCTGGGTCCCACCCTCCACCACTGTGAGCATTTTTTTTTTGACAATGCATTATACCATTCACAATGTAGTACAATATGCAAATATATACATAATGAAATGTATTTTTTTATTAATTAGCTTACCAAAAACAAAGTTGTCAGGTCTGAAGATTTGTCCAAAAGGCCCAGAGCGGACCGAGTCCATGGTGCCAGGCTCCAGGTCCACTAGAATGGCTCTGGGCACATATTTACTTCCTGCAGTGGGAAAAAACAGAAAGCAGAGTAACTTTATATATAATATATTATGTATTATACACAGTGTATATATATATATAATTTTAAATATTTTGACTTAAAAAAATATTAAAACCTATAATTAATACTGCTGCTAAATTAATTTCTTATTGTTACCTGTGGCCTCGTTATAGTAGACACTGATTCTGTCCAGCTGCAGGTCACTGTCTCCATGGTAGGTTCCTGTTGGGTCGATGCCATGCTCATCACTGATCACCTCCCAGAACTGTAACACAGTTCATTTCACCAGAGAGGATTGTTACCCAAAATTAAGCCTAACATGTACGTATATGTATGTTTGTGTTTATATAAATGCATGAGGAATTTCTTCCAAAATAGTAAATCTATCATTAAAAAACTGCTAATACATTTTTAACCATTTTGTGCTTTTCTTATGTTTGTCGCATATTGATAAGTACGTCTGCCTCTCAGCCCTGGGGATCTATGTTCCATGTTCTCCCATGTTCTCCGGTATCAACCCACCATCAAAAAAAACAACATGTATTTAAGGTAAGTTTGCTGCTCTGAACACCCCTATAGAGTGTGTGTCTGTGTGAGTTTGTCTCTGCCAAGCAACAGATTTGCCCAGTTCTTAAAACATTCTCCCCTGGATGAGCTTGGGGAACCCTAACCCCCCCGTCTACCCTAGTATAGAATAAAGCAGAAGATAATGAGATGGATGTTTTTCCCTATTTATACAAGGAGGATAGAGTGAGGTCTGCCTTTAACATTTGGAAGAAAGAGCCTGGCATTTGGTTTATACAAATGGTGTTCAGTGGGGTTAAGGTCAGGGCTTTGTGCGGGCCAGTCAAGTTCTTTCACACCAAATCGTCCAACTATGGGACCGCCACCGGGCCGTCCCTGAACCGTTCCCAGAAAGTTGACCTTACTTTGTGCACGGACACAATCATGCCGCGATATTACAGATCCTTTTTATGGCACTGTGGTGACACTGATCAAAGCTGATGATTAAAGCTGTAGCATTAACATTGATATTGGTTGGAATGACAGTACGGTTATATTTAACAGTTAAAAAGCGTGTTAGTCTCTTTGACATTTGGATGTTTTAATATGGGGGACATATCAACAACATTTTTTTTTCTATAGAACTGACCCGAATCCAAATGAGCCCTAAGAGACTAAAGGACAGGAAAGAGTAGAATGAGATGTTGAGCTGTATGGGATGTAATTGCTTTGAAAGAATGAGGACAACATCAAGCGCCTGTGCTGCGCGACCTGCCAGTTCTCCATCCTCTGGAACCACAGGCCAAAAAAAAACCCCTCGTTCCTATCAAAACCCAAAGCAAAACCTCGTGGCTGCCGTCCCCCCTCAAACGGGCCGAGATGATTTAAACAGTGCTGTGGTGATGTTCCAGTTAATGAATGTCATGAGAAGTCCACCATCCACTCATTTACTATGCAGACGGAATCCGAGCAGCTGACAGACCCCTGCTGCAGATGCCACGTCTTCCATCTGCTGGCCGCTCCCCCGCCACCCCCCCCCCCTGTTTTTAGTCTTAATTTAATACAATGAGCGAGCAGAGTCTGAATACGCCCAGAGATGCAGGACGCTGACCGAATACATCAGGGACATTATCTTGCCGGAATGGGTGGAACAAATCCACTGAACGTGTGATGCAAACCTGATCTGATCGCTTCTCATCAAAGAGCCCTAACACTTGCATGATTTTAAACAGCTGATTGATTTTAAATGTAATATTAACTACACTGTCGTGTCTTCAGATGCATTCACATAGTGGCATTTGAATAATTGAATAATTTAACATAATTAAATCATTTGCATTCGTATCAAATTAGACAATTGGCCTCGATTCATTTAAAATTCAACAATGTGCATACACTATATATAAAATTACCCAGTCATAATCTCTAAATCACCAGCATCAAGTGATTCATTAGGTTTTATTGTCACATGTGTATAAACCAAGACCCTTTGCTATGCATTTCAAACAATTGCACGCTACCATTGTGTGCTGGGAACAGTTTAGGGAAGGCCCTTTTGTGTTCTATTCATTCTATGTGAAATAACTTGATTGGCCCAGACAGATTTCTCAACCCAATACAACCCCCACCCCAATCCATGATGAACTAAATGAAAAGGGTGTCTAACTTCATATATTCATGTATGCTCCAAAATATTGTAAAAAGCATTTCTAAAACTGTTATAACTACAAATGAAATACCAGCTCAGAATGGGCTGTGATAAAAGCATCCATAATTGTAATATGTAGGCGTCCCAGTACTTTTGTCCCCATGGTGTATATCTCTGAATGGTTCATTTAAAATTATACATTCAAATTTGCATATTCATGAACATCAGGGTAAACAAACTAGCACTGAATTGGCAATAATTAATAAATAATTGTGGTCGTCGTGCCGTGTCTTTAAATCCATATTAATTTCTAAATCACGATGTTTGTTGTTAAAAGCTATTTGCGGAAAGTGGATCTTATTAAAATCCTTGTTTGTTGTTTCAACGCAACGCGTGAAGCAGATTATTAGGTCTGAAGGTTCACACCCATCACGCCAAAGAGATTATGCTTCAGGTTCCATTGTTCCACCTCTTTAATATGACCTGCTCGATAATACACGAAAATGCCCTCGACTGGAGGTGCAGCCACATTAAAGATCAGTGAACTTTATTTTATTAGTTTTTTTTTTAATAATGCTAAGCATTTTTTCTTTGTTCTGATTTTTTGTTGCCCCACCCTGTCCCAGTGACAGTGCTTTATCCCTGCAAAATATCACGTTTCCTACAAATAAACCATCCGGCAACCTGTATTACAATATAATATTATGATTAATGTGTTTTTGCTGAGGTTTTTTTTTTTTTTTTGTCTTTTCTTATAAAGCCACCTCATTGTTGGGTTGACAGCTGTTTTAAAGGGGACGCCCCAAGACACAGAATCCGCATACTGCCCTTCTGTATAGTATGTATGCTTCTGCTTTTCTATGCAGTCTACTACACCCTGATTCCCCCACAATGCACAATCCACCTTTATTTAAATATCTCCACACTGTACTGTACACTGTCAATTATAGAGACGCCATCAATCTGCAAACCAATTCCTTGAGCGTGTAACATACTAAAATCTGGGCGGTGTAGTGTGCAGACATGTCTATTATTGGGGCATTTTAGCTCATTTTATTAAAATTGTATTATATACAATAATATATTATAGTGTTTTCTATTAAAAAACAATAAAAAACGCTAAGTGATTGTATAATATGTTGGAGATTTTGATTGAATAAGTCTGTATGCAGGGATTTAACGCTGACCTACGTGTTGCATTCTTTATTTTAGGATACAGAACAGTCAGCAAAGCAATGCTTTTCTCTCTCTCACGGTTTAAACGCGTGATTATTTGGTTTATATATGTAAATGACATTAATAGAACATTATACTGAGGATAAGATTTGCACTTTGGCGGTGCGACCCCTCCTCACATCTTTTATTGTCGCATCTCAAACCTTCTGCACCCCCTCGTTGTTCTCTATTCTTTATTCTGGGGATTAAAGGGCTGGTTCTTACCTTGGCACCGATCTGGTTTCCGCACTGTCCGGCCTGGATGTGGACGATCTCCCTCATGATGAAGCTCTAAAGGTCGGGGTGCTGGGTCTGCAGTTCTAACGGTGTGGCTCCGTCGGAATGAGTGCAGCGGGACAAAGGCTTTATAATCCTGGACTGTCTCCAGAATGAGGCTGGGTTAGTGGGCGGGGCCAACCCACTCGAAAGGGCCTGATTGGTTTGAATCAGCCTCAAGAGGCGGGGTCATGACGTTGTCCTAATACAACTCGCTACATTTGGGCTAAATTATTGATATATTTTGTGTATGTATTTTAATAACACAGGTTTGTAGGATGAAGCCACGCCTTCGGGACGCTCCCAAAAAAATTCTTGCAGAAAGTCTTTCTAGAGAAGAGTGAAAGCATAAATATAATAAAAAGAATATACAAAATAGCTCAGGACAATTCCACATCCTACACAGATAAAAAAAAAGTACCTCTGTTCATAAATTCCAGCAGTTGTGCCACCAAGTTTATTTATTTTATTTATTTTAAACATAAAACGTTTCTATAGTTGCGCCATTGAGCACATCTGTCCAGGGAATATAGTATACCGTTATTTGCAACCTTTGATCTTACCACTAGATGTCAGTAAACTCCTAACAATCGTATATATATCTATATATCTAACTATCTCTCTCTCTCTCCCTCTCTCTCTCTCTCTCTCTCTCTCTCTCTTTCTATATATATATATATGTGTGTGTGTGTGTGTGTGTGTGTGTGCGTGCGTGTGTATAAATATACATATGTGTATTTCTTTGTATATGTGTATATATATGTACATTTATATATAAATGGCACAATGGGGGAGTTTTTAACATTAAATTAATATAAGCTGCCTTTTGTAATTTGGCCACCAGATGGCAATATTGGATTGTTAATCAGCGTTCACGGTAAAAACCAGACTAGATTATGTCGCAAAGAACCAGATTATTAATAATGTAGTTTTCAATAAATGAATTAACGAATCAAACCTTGTTTTATTTTTTTTATTACACAGTAGTGTGATTGTAACTGTTTTATAAACGCAATAAGGCACAAGAGGGTGTGCAATATTGTGAATAAATAACGGGAAAGCGGTGTAACTGCACTCCACTACACATCGGGTCTATCAACACCTCTTTCCAGTGATTAATTCAGAATAATGAACAACATTGAGTGACTTATTGCTTTATTAAATTGGCTGGCAACGCACTCTGCCACAGATTTTCTTTTTAAAAAAGCATATAATTGTTGATTCATTGAAACATGCATAATATTTAATGATTTTTAGTGTTGGATGTTTGCCATTATTGTGGCACTTTGAAATTTTACATAAAGAAAATTGTGTTACAAATAAAATCTATTATTATTTATTATTATTATTATTATTATTATTATTATTATTATTATTATTATTATCTCTCCTCATAGCATGTGGGCCCACAGGAGTGAATTCTGCTTTCAGGATTGACCCCAGGAGAATGCATCAGTTTCTCCATTCTAGCTGAATTTTATTGCATTTTTATAGAGACTGCTCATAGGGGTGTTAAGTATGCATTTTGTGTTGCCCTCACCTGAGCCCCCTCTATCTTGGGTGGCCTTGTCAAGAGCTGTATGTACAAGATAGCAGTTTGTAAAGATAACATGGGGCGCACAAACAACTCGAACATGACTGCACTTCTACAATTATTGCACATTATTCAAAGACTGGTAAAAATATGCTCAAATATGTAAATTAATAAATGATTTCGGGAACCCCCTGCGACCGTATTAGAGGATAAAGCGGAAGATAATGGATGGATGGACTCATAAGCATCCTCTGCCTCTGCCCCCCCCTCCACTAGGTGCAAGTTACTGTAAACGGGTGTGACCTTATCGCGTCCGAAATCAAACCACGTCCACTATGTAGTGCACTAGCTTGCTCCCTTGTACTTTGGCTTACGCTGACATCATACTTTAGTTTTTTTCCTTATGGAGCCATGAAAGGCGGCACGGTGGCTTAGTGGTTTTAGCATGTTCTCCTCTCAGCGCTGGGGATTCCCGGTTCGCATCCCCATCTGGGTGGAGTTTCCACGTTCTACCCGTGTTTGCGTGGGTTTCCTTCGGGTTCTCTGGTTTCTTCCCACAGTCCAAAAAACGTGGGTCAAGTCAATTGAGTTCTTCAAATTGCCCCATATAGAGTGTGTGTGTGTGTGAGAGTGTGTGCCCAGCGATAGGTTGGCGCCCTGTCCTGGGTGTATCTGCCCGGATGGGCATGGGGAACCCCCCCGCGACCCTAATGGAGGATAAAGCTGAAGATAATGGCTGGATAGATGGATGGAGCCATGAAGGAACACCTTATGACATCGAGCAAGTATGGCGTCCTGAGAGTGCAGGTAAGGCTGGCTGAGTGTGCAGGGTGTAGGGAGCAGGGCGCGGTTTGGGACACGGCGGTGTCAGGTTCCTCTGCAGTCAGAGATTTTCTTGGGAGGGACGGAGGCGGCGCTCCTGTTGGCGTTAGAGACCAAAACAGAGTGCGATACGGACTCTCGAGGGAATTCCGCAGTTTTTAAACTTGTTCTTTGAAGTTCCGAAGGCCGATCAAAGGTAAGCCGCGCTCGGGAGACGAACTGCACATTTTTATTAGTGAAAAAGTCTTTTATTGGGTTTTAAATCAGCGGGCAGAACGGCGCGTCTCGTTGGATCCAGCCGCGGCTTCCTGTTGATCGAGTTCACTCAACAAAGTGTGAATGTTTAATCATCTGCCGAAACCGCCTTTCATCTCCATTATCCTTTAACTCAGGTTGTGCATGTGTTTGAGTTTTGATCATAAACACCGCGAGGTTTACAACACGCAAAACATTACGACGGGAAAAACAGAAGCGGCATGTGTGTGTGTTTCCCCTAAAACACACAACAAACTCACATTTACATTACGATTCCCAGTTTACTGAATTACAATAACCATAATGTTTATATATATAGTCTACGGTTTGGCCACGCCCCCTTTTTTCGCTCTATTTATTGTCCATGTTCTCAGTTCCACTTCCTGTAAAGATGGACTTTGTAGTTCTACAGTCCCATTCTGTAGTCCATCTGTTTGTGTTCTACAGTACATACTGTGTACTCTGTTCTAATGATCAGAACCCCAATAGCACCACCACTGGATATTATTGGGTGGGGGCATTATTCCTATCCCAGCAGTGTCACTGAGGGGTTTAAATGAAACCACACTAACCCCCCCCTCATCAGTGTCACTGATCTATCTATCTGTCTATATATGTAGATGCACTTTGTAGTTCTACAATTACATTCTGTAGTCCATCTTGTTTCTCTACATACTTTTGTTCGTCTCCTTTAGTGGTAGATGATTCCCTGCACTGCAGTGAGGCGTACATGGTGGTGGTGGTGGTGTATTATTGTGTGTTGCTCATGAGTAAGTGGATCAGGAACTGCATAGCTGTTGAATTCTTTAATCTGTATATCAGACACATCTATTTTTTTATTCCACCTTTAAGATGTAAAAGACCGAGCCTTTTTAACGTCTGTGATGATTCTGTGATGATTCTGTAATGGCTGAATTCAGTTCTCTTTTCATCAGAAACAAATCCACACCACAGGTTTTTAATGCCTTGAGGTTTGAGCACAAGCTGTGGGTTTTTGGAAAACAAAAATAAGGAGGGACGTGGACTTTAATCTGAGCATTTTTCAGGCCAGTCACATGGCTGCAAATCCAATGTATAGCCTATTAAAGGCCATGTGCGTATGAAAGACGACTGATTATACAAGATTGGACATTACATTAGGGTGGAAAATCAGGTTTGAGCCACTTAAGGATGGTAGTATAGTGTGTGTGTGTATGTGTATGTGAGAGAGAGAGAGAGACAGAAATGGACCATGTCTGAAATCACAGTGTCTACTACACAGTGGGCAAAATCTGGTGATGTAGAATCTGCACTCGGCATAAATCAGTGGGTGAAAATTCCCCTGATACCCCACTGAAGTGGATGCTTTTTGAACATATGCATCCACAGCACTCATGTAAATTAACTGGAGCTGAATCACTTCATCAAACCGAGGAAGGAAAAGACGTCCATTAGAGGGAAACCGACGTGTACAGCGGCAAATGGCATTATGAGTAGCATATCTTATATCGTGTTGGTGTACTTAAAATAATAATAATAATACCTGTTGTATTATTTGTATTATTATATAACCTGTTGTAGAGAAAAAAGAAAAAAAAAGGTGAGGGGCTGCAGCATCGAATAACAATCTTTGGATAAAAGCGTCTGCTAAATGACTAAATGTAAATGTAATAATAATAACAATAATAAGTTCAATTTATATAGCGCCTTTCTAGAACCCAATGACGCTTCCCAATCATGTACAATATCAATAATGTGAAGAAAATAGAAACGTTTTTAGTTGAGAACTCAAATATTACAATTTAAAAATGATGGAAGCATCACTCCTGAGATGTCGCTGAGCTTACGTTCTCAGTTTAAAACACATTTGTGTGTACAATAAATTTAAAAAACAAAACAAAAACCAATCTGAAAGCTGATGAAGTCGGAGGGAAGGGCTGTGGTTATTAACGACACTGCAGCAGGTCACACAACAGGCAGCTGAACAAACACAGAGTCGTTAAAAAAAAAATCTTTCAGGCCGATAGTACGAAAGCCTTTTAAGTAATTACGCTGATCTGCAGTTTGTCCCAGCGCTTCAGTCGATTCACGAACCCCAGACGCAATCAGCGGCATGAACTATTTGAACTATTCTTCTCATTTAAAAACATATTGCAAAAGCACCGGAGCGCCACAGACTGATTGTCAGTCAGCGCATGATCCGACAGCCGGAAAGGTCCGTTTTATATGGACAATTTTGGACAACCAGAGGGAACTGATTTTATATATATTATAAATATATCAAATATCTATATATATATATATATATATATATATATATATATATATATATATATATATAT
>JAFMOD010000140.1:369263-410303 GCA_019802435.1 Corydoras maculifer
CGACCCTAATAGAGGATAAAGTGGAAGATGATGAATGGATAGATTCATATATATATATATATATATTACTAAACTATAGTAGTTTTATAATAGGTAATGATATGTAGAACTTAAGCTTCCATTGCATTCGGCGACGGGACTTTTGTCAGCGGTTGCCAGACGTTTCATGCTTTTTCACTCCCTGTAGCCCACACACACTGAGTAATAAAGGTTTTTTTTATTTGTGGTGGTGCACTCGGTGTGACCGGTATGTCCAGGGAGCCACATTTACTCACTACACAGAAGAGATCTTATTAAATGTACACCTGTAGAGAGGTGTAGTAGCTGCTGTATTCATTGTCTCCATGCAGATCAACTTGCAATGAAGCGTGAACATGGATGTGGACCTTCCTGTTTCCCACCTCACGTGTGGATTCCTACCACAGACCTGTTCAGACTCTGTACCGACACGATCGCTCTGCCGGCGTCTTTCATACGTTTGGAAAATGTCAAGCTTTGTGCGTTTCATCGCTGAGTGATGGACTCTCTGCACATTCATCTGTTCAATCGCCGAAAATGTCGCGCTCGAGCCAAACAAGGAGGGGTGGAGCCGGCCCTATTCACCAACGCGGCAGCTGCCTGAATGGAGAAGAGGGGGGAGGGTTGGCCGCGCAGGCTCGTCGAAACTTTGGAATTTTTCTGATCGCAGGCCGTGTTTAGAGAGCAGGACAACACGGTGCCATTACAGACCGGCGTTGCGTTACGCCTTTACAGAGGGTATTAGGGCGACACACCCTTCCCGCTTCAATGAATCGAATGAAGTCTTGTGATGTAAGAACGAACACGATGAGATTTAATAAGATCTAAAAAAATAATAATGTGAAAGCATGAGTAGGAGGCATATGGGTTTTTTTGGGGCGGCGCGCTGGCTTAGTGGTTTAGCACGTTCTCCTCTCTTTCATTGGCGACGCATTGGAGTACAGTTACATCTCTTTACTGTGATTTATTCACAATAGTACACAAGCTTTGAGTGTCTTTAATAAAAAAAAAAAAACACTATAATAAAAAAAAAAAAAGTGGCTTAGTGGTTTAGCATGTTCTCCTCTCAGCACTAGGAATTCCCGGTTCGAATCCCCATCCGGGTGGAGTTTCCATGTTCTCCCCGTGTCCGCGTGGGCTTCCTCCGGGTTCTCCGGTTTCCTCCCACAGTCCGAAAACATGGATCAAGTCAATTGAGTTCTCCGAATTGCCCCATATAGAGTGTGTGTGTGTGAGTGTGTGTCCAGCGATAGATTGGCGCCCTGTCCTGAGTATATCTGCCCAGCGCCCGAAACGTTCTCCCCTGGATGGGCATGGGGAACCCCACCGCGACCCTAATAGAGGATAAAGTGGAAGATAATGGATGGATGTTTTTTAAAATGGGGTGTAATGCTGTGACCCCCTGTGTGCCGTGTACAGTGATCTATTTTGCTCACGGTGCTGACACACAGAGGAATGTGTCCTCCACATTTAACCCATGCGTGCAGTGATACACACACACACACACACACACACATTGAGTGACATGAGCACACATGCCTGGAGCAGTGGGAAGCCCTTTGCACGGCACCCACGGGCAAGTCACCTAACTCCACTTGTCCCCTAAGCGTCGTGCACAGGGGGCAATTGGACTTAGGTGACTCACCCATGGACACTTCGGCCAGAGTACTTGGTGAGACCAAAAATCAAACAGGGAACCGTTCCATAACCACAAACCAGTGACTGCCCCCATGTGGAGAGCTTGTCATGTCATGGAATACACATTTCTAAACCTAACCACAGTCTGTGTGTCATGTTGTGGAACTTCCACTTTTAACCTAACGCTGGCGTATCATGTTGCATTGTGCGAAACTGACACTTAAAAAATGTTGTTTCAAGCCTCTGGGCATGTCTCGCTTTTATCTCAGGTTTGGAAGATGTCCACTTGTCCACTTGTTGCTAGTAATCTTGTCTGTTCTATTAAATATCTAAAGCCCCTGTACACTATGTCCTCGTCTCCTGATCTGGCCGGCAAGCGAAACCTTCGTTTTCGGATGGGCATGGAGTGGCCCCGGTCCTCAGTAGAGGATGAAGTGGAAGACAATAAGATGAGGATGTAGTAGATGTGCTTTTTTTTCTGCAAAGCCAGGTGGGATAAATATATTCGAGTTTATGTACAGACTCGAAGGCAGCAGGGGGTTCCTAAAAAAAAAAAGAAAAAAATTCTGCTCGGCTGGTTGTATATTCTTTGGAGGAAATGCGTGACAGCCTCTGTCGGGTTGGTAGCTGCGGTGTGAGAGAGGATAGATGCATGATGGGTAGTGAAAACCCACAAGGAGTTTGTTTTCAGCTTGTTTCATGTCAATCTGTGTGTGTGTGTGTGTGTGTGTGTGTGTGTGTGTGTGTGTGTGTGTGTGTGTTTAGGACTCCCATCCAGTCAGAAGATGTTCTACACTTGTGGTCCCAATGAAGCCATGGTGGTCTCAGGTTTGAACCCAGTACATTAGCACATATAGAACATTGTTAATGTCACAGCATACGTTAACACACTGCTCAATACAAAGAGTATATTTATTATTGGTTTATTCCATAATAACATAGAAGTAATTTAAGTTTAAGTTATTTATTTCTGTCGCGCTTTTTAAAGCAGTACATCGTCACAAAGCAGCTTTACAGAATAAAAAGCCTTTAAACCCCCAAAGAGCAAAACAAAGAGACAGTGGCAAGAAAAAACTCCCTGTTATGTCGTTATTTTAAGGAAGAAACCTTGTGAGGACCGAGGCTCAGTGGGGGACTCGTCCTCTTTGAGCGGCCGGGCAGCAACAACCGTGCAGGACAGACATGCAGAGATTTATAGAAACACAAACTAATAATAGTTCAATTCAACTGAAAGTGCAGCTGAACATCTTGCAGAACATCTGTATTACAGCTGGGTGTTTGTGCAGGCTGATGGTGCGTCCCTCTTCTCTTGCAGGCTGTGGACGTTCTCCTCCCATTATGATCTCAGGCGGACGAGTATTTGTCATCCCTTGTATTCAGCAGATTCAGAGGTACTGTGATCGCCTTAACAAACAATATCTAAGGGATAAAGTGATATGTTTTGTCTACAGTGCTTACACACAAAGGTGTGTGTCCAACACATTTAACCCATCCGTATAGTGACACACACACACACACCCACTCACAAAAACACAGTAAATTGAGCACATGTGTCTGGAGAGGTGGGCAGCCCTGTACACGGCGCCCAGGGGCAATAGGGGTTTGGCGCCTTGTGCAATTGCACTTCAGCCAGAGTACTTGGTGAACCCAGGAATCGAACCTGGGTTTATCGGACCTTCAGGTCACAAGACGGGTTCCTTAATTACAAGTGCACAACTGTACGTCTGATAAGCATAGAGACTCTGTACATTACTGCTCTTACAGCTATGCAGCGACAACGTTGCACACAATTATTAGTTTCCTATGCTCGTGTTGGACTCGTGTTTATTTTTAAGGTTCTGTTCATCAGATCTGTGCAGAAGACAAGGGTACAATAGGGTTACTGTAATCAGAACCACTCTACAACCCTTTATCAACCTCGTCTATAAAGCATCTGTAAAGTTCTCAGACCTGTCCCCACTATGACATGAGCTGTTATACAGAACAACTTATTATAACACACACACACAAACACACACACACACAAACACACACACAAGATAAAATACACTCATAGAACCCCGCTGTGAGTTCCCTGATTTAATCTTGGGTTCTAATTGGTTTGATCATTCCACCAGACCTTAAACCAAAGCCATCATGTGATCTTACGTCATTAGTGTTGATTTTAATTGCAATTTATTGTATTTATTTTTGGGCGGCACGGTGGCTTAGTGGTTTAAGCTTTCGCCTTTCAGCGCTAGGGATTCCTGGTTCGAATCCCCATCTGGGTGGAGTTTCCATGTTCTCCCCGTGTCCGCGTGGGTTCCCTACGGGTTCTCCGGTTTCCTCACACAGTCCAAAAACATGGATCAGGTCAATTGAGTTCTCCAAATTGCCCCATAAAGAGTGTGTTTGTGAGTGAGTGTGTGTCCAGTGATGGATTGGCGCCCTGTCCTGGGTGTATCTGCCCAGCGCCCGAAACGTTCTCCCCTGGATGGGCATGGGGAACCCCACCGCGACCCTAATAGAGGACAAAGCGGGAGATAATGAATGAATGAATGAATGTATTGTTTTTTTTTTTTTGTGGCGCAGATGCACCACGAGCTGGGACCAAACATTGAGGGTTCTAATCCTTAAAATTCCAGTGTGGGCTCTCGAGCGAGGCCCTTATTCCTCCGGGGGGCTGTATCCTGTATCGTGTACTATCCCAGCCGTTATGTTAAGCGTCTGCTAAATGACCTCGTGTGTGTTTTTCCCCCTCAGGATTTCTCTGAACACTCTGACTCTCAACGTGAAGAGTGATAAAGTCTACACACGGCACGGCGTCCCCATCTCGGTGACCGGCATCGCACAGGTGAGCGGCATTACCCGCCGACGTCTTTATACAGTACATAAATAATAATATACATAATATAGACGGGGCGGCACGGTGGCTTAGTGGTTAAGTATGTTCTCCTCTCAGCGCTAGGGATTCCCGGTTCGAATCCCCATCTGGGTGGAGTTTCCACGTTTTCCCTGTATCCGCGTGGGTTTCCTACGGGTTCTTTGGTTTCCTCCCACAGTCCAAAAACATGGATCAAGTCAATTGAATTCTCCAAATTGCCCCATATAGAGTGTGTCTGTGTGAGTGAGTGTGTGCCCAGCGATGGATTGGCGCCCTGTCCTGGGTGTATCTGCCCAGCGCCCGAGACGTTCTCCCCTGGATGGGCATGAGGAACCCCACTGTGACCCTAATAGAGGATAAAGCGGGAGATAATGAATGAATGTATAATATAGACGACGACATTGGGACATTATTGTACATTGCTTACACTTTGGAGTTTTAACACACCGTTCTGAAGTTGATCTGGAGGAAAATGGGACTCACCCTGTGTTTCTCCTGCAGGTGAAGATCCAGGGCCAGAATAAGGAGATGCTGGCTGCAGCCTGTCAGATGTTCTTGGGCAAAAGTGAGGCTGAGATTTCTCAAATTGCACTGGAGACGCTGGAGGGGCATCAGAGGGCCATCATTGCTCACCTGACCGTGGAGGTACACACACCTGCACATGTGACACTACAGGATGAGGTTGAGGATGACGTGGCGCGACGCCACTTTCCAGGATTTGTTCACAAAAATATACAACCTCGAGTGTCGTATTGCTTTTTAAGAAGGTTACACACTATACGGTGGCTTAGTGGTTTAGCATGTTCTCCTCTCAGCACTTGGGATTCCCGGTTCGAATCCCCATCTGGGTGGAGTTTCCATGTTCTCCCCGTGTTTGCGTGAGTTTCCTCTGGGTTCTCCAGTTTCCTCCCACAGTCCAAAAACATGGATCAAGTCAATTAAATTCTCAAAAAATTCCCCTATATAGAGTGTGTGTGTGTGTGTGTGTGTGTGAGTGAGTGTGTGCCCAGCGATGGATTGGCGCCCTGTCCTGGGTCTATCTGCCCGGTGCCCGGGACGTTCTCCCCTGGATGGGCATGGGGAACCCCACCGCGACCCTACTAGAGGATAAAGCGGGAGATAATGGATGAATGAATACACACTATACACACTACACTAAAAAATAGTGTATAGAAAAACTTTAATAAATAAATAATAAATTGAACGCAAAATCACTCAGAAACTGATATTCCACGATGTCGTCGAGTCCGACTTTTTTAAAATGGAGGCAGCAGGTGGAAGTAACAGGTTGCTGGCTTAATGCCATCTAGTGGGCAAATTACAGAATGCAATTTATTATTTTTTTAAAATGGGAAACCAATGTATTGTATTTCATGCGTTGATACGAATAAGATGCAGTCAGAGGTGTGTATTACTGTCAATGATGTCATACGGCACAGCCAATCAGATTTAAGGACCGTAACTTCCCATTTTATAAAGGAGATTATTGGTCTTATAACCCCTGAGATACTGGTTTGCATAAGAGGCTTGGAGGATAAATAAATGCTGTAAATGTACATACAGATTAAAGCCCTACAGGTGACCCTGTGACTTACAGTGACCGTTACAGCCTCGGTGTGTTTGTAACGTCCTAATGCTCTGTGTGTTCTGCAGGAGATCTATCAGGATCGTAAAAAGTTTTCCGAGCAGGTTTTCAAAGTGGCCTCCTCTGACTTGGTCAACATGGGCATCGGTGTGGTCAGCTACACACTTAAAGATGTTCATGACGACCAGGTGATGTACCACACACACACACACACACACACACACCTTGTTCATTAATCTGACTGGTCTGTGTGTTTATCTTCACTCAGCAATACCTCATCTCTCTGGGTAAAGCTCGAACTGCCCAGGTGCAGAGGGACGCTCGCATGGGAGAGGCTCAGTACAAGAGAGACGCAGTGATCCGGGTAAGACCTCTATAATTTTCGTTATTCATAATACAGGGCAGGGACACGGTGACATAGTGGTTTTGCATGTTCACCTCTCAGCACTAGGGATTCCCGGTTCGAATCCCCATCTGGGTGGAGTTTTCATGTCCTCCCCGTGTCCCCATGGGTTTCCTACGGGTTCTCCGCTTTCCTCCCACAGTCCAAAAACATGGATCAAGGTCAATTGAGTTCTCCAAATTGCCCAATATAGAGTGTGTGTGTGTGAGTGAGTGTGTGTCCAGCGATGGATTGGTGTCCTGTCCTGGGTATATCTGCCCAGCGCCTGAAACGTTCTCCCCTGGATGGGCATGGAGAACTCAATTGACTTGATCCATATTTTTGGACTGCGGGAGGAAACCCATGCGGACACAGGGAGAACATGAAAACTCCACCCAGATGGGGATTCGAACCGAAAATCCCCAGCACTGAGAGGAGAACATGCTAAACCACTAAGACACCGGCTGATATACAGAACAACTAATTATAATACACTTCAAAAATAAAAAATACACTAATTTAATAATGCAATACACACAAAACAATACTACACCTCTGTGTGTGTGTGTGTGTATGTGTGTGTATTACTGCACGGATGGGTTAAGTATTTAATTCACCTGCTGGCATCTCTGACCTTACGAACTAAAAAATAATTAACTTGTTAAAATACTTATAACTGTGTACCCGCCTGCACCCCCCTCCCCGTATTCGAAAGCCTTTTAGGTCAGTACTATTGTTATGTTTGGTAGATGATGAACCTGGATTAGTGTGTAATTAAATATGGCTCCAGCAGCACTGCGGTGTCTGATCCACTTATACAATAAATCACACACATTAAACCACTCACCACTGCAGTGCTGAGGAGCATCCACCACCTCACACTGCCCGCTCAGTCTGTTATTGTAGAACTTCAAAGTCCATCTCTATGGTAAGTGGAGGTGTATTTAATAAAGTGTATAGATCTTGACTCTCTCAGGTCACGTTTAGTTTTATTATGTTCCAATAATTTCATTAATTTAATTATTAAACTCATGCCACGCAGCCTTCAACCCTTAACCATTAATCCCGCTGCAGGAAGCCCACGCCACGCAGGAGAAGGTCTCCGCTCAGTACATGAACGAGATCGAGATGGCCAAGGCCCAGCGGGACTACGAGCTGAAGAAGGCCGTCTACGACATGGAGGTGAACAGCAAGAAGGCCGAATCCGAGATGGCCTATCAGCTGCAGGTACGCCCGTCACGTGACGCGCCCGCCGTCCCCGCCACTCTGAGCAGGTTGAATGAACGGCGGCGTTGTTGATCGTCAGGTGGCCAAGACGAAGCAGCGGATCGAGGAGGAGAAGATGCAGGTTCAGGTGGTGGAGCGGACGCAGCAGATCATGCTGCAGGAGCAGGAGATCACCCGCAGGGAGAAGGAGCTGGAGGCCAAGGTCAAGAAACCGGCCGAGGCGGAGAAGTACAAACTGGAGAGACTCGCGGAGGCTGAACGGTGTGTCAGCGGAATCTCATTATCATCAGATCGACTTAACGTGAAGATGGACTTTGTAGTTCTACAATCACATTCTGTAGTCCATCTGTTTGTGTTCTATAGTACCACCACAGAGCAGGAGTTATGGGGTGGGTGCATTAGTCCTATCCCAGCAGTGTCTCTGAGGTGTGTAAATGAAACTATACTAACACCCCCCCACCACCACCACATCAGTGTCACTGCAGAACTGACAATCAACAATCCACCACCTAAATGATACCTGCTCTGTAAGGCTCCTGAGAACCAACAGGGGGCGAACAACAACAACACAGAACACAGATGGACTGCTGACTTCTCTAATAATCTGAACCCCAATAGCACCACCACAGAGCAGGGATTATTTGGGGGGTGCATTATTCCTATCCCAGCAGTGTGACTGAGGTGGAGAAATGAAACTACAGCAGCACTGCTGCACTGTACTGCTGAAAATAAACAATCCACCACCCAAATAATAGCTGTTCTGTGATGCTCCTGAGAACCAACAGGGGGCGAACAACAACACAGAACACAGATGGACTACAGTCTGGAATTGTAGAACTACAAAGTCCATCTGTATGACAAGTGGAGGACATAGAGTATGGAGCAAGAAGGGGGCGTGGCCTAACTTTTGGTGTGTTTTGTATATAGAATTAGATTTTACACCTTATATCTTTTTACTTAATCAACAGCGGGCAACATCAATCATTACATTTAAACAAAGGAGGTCCTCTTTATTATAGGGCTTTCTCTTTTAAATAGTTATTAGTCGATTTTAGTAGATTATTAGTCCAAACCAGCCGTCGACTGACCAAATACGGCCTTCATGCAGCGGAGGAGGAATAAATCAGACCAATAACTTTGTTCAAATTAAATTATAAATAAAATACAGCAACGCAACCGTCCCGCATTAAAACATATTTAAAGTACTTAGTGGTCAACAGCTAAATTTATAGATTTAAAGTCGCTCTGCGTCATTAATCGGCGTGTTTTCTGTTTCTGTTCGCAGGATGCAGTTGATCATGGAGGCCGAGGCGGAGGCCGAGTCGATCAGGGTCCGTATCCACGCCTGCGGTTTTCGTTTTGAACGTTAAGCGGTTTGATGGCCGTCTCCTCCTGCTTTTCAGATGAAGGGTGAGGCCGAGGCGTTCGCTCTGGAGGCGAAGGGTCGCGCCGAGGCCGAGCAGATGGCCAAGAAGGCGGAGGCGTTTAAGCAGTATAAGGAGGGGGCCATGGTGGACATGCTGCTGGAGAAGCTGCCGCTGGTCCGTAACGTGACACAAAGCTTACTTGTCTGATATTAAAGGTACGTCGCGTGGTATTTCCATCGCTGCTGTTCGTCTCTTAGATGGCAGAGGAGATCAGCCGGCCGCTCGCCGAGGTTCAGAAGGTTACTATGGTGTCCAGTGGAGGCTCTGAGGTGGGGGCTGCCAAACTGACTGGTGAGGTTCTGGAGATCATGACCCGCCTCCCGCTGACCGTGGAGAAACTCACCGGGGTGAACATCTCTCAGGTAACAGCACTAATTAATTAAGTTTAAGATAAGCAGCGGGATCCACCGTACTGTACACACACATTACACTGTGAGGCAGCTTAATGTTAATTGCTGTTAAACTCTTAATTGCCCATTAGGTAAAGTGCCATCAAAAGTTAGGCCACGCCCCCTTCTTGCTCCATCCTCCATGTCCTCCACTTGTTATATAGATGGACTTTGTAGTTCTACCATTCCAGACTGTAGTCCATCTGTGTTCTGTGTTGTTGTTCGTCCCCTGTTGGTTCTCAGAAGCATCACAGAGCAGCTATCATTTGGGTGGTGGATTGTTGAGGGTCAGTTCTGCAGTGACACTGATGTGGTTCACCTCAGTGACACTGCTGGGATAGAAATGATGCCCCCACCCAATAACCCCTGCTCTGTGGTGGTATCATTGGGGTTCTGAGCATTAGAACAGAGTACACAGTATGTACTGTGGAACACAAACAGATGGACTACAGAATGGGACTGTAGAACTACAAAGTTCTTCTTTACAAGGAACTGAGAACATGGACGATAAGTGGAGCAGAAAAGGGGGTGTGGCCAGACTTTTGACTGATACTGTATATCAAAGTACAAATATCCCTAAATTGTCGGACACTACTGCTTACAAATAATAGCTAATAAATATTAAAGAAACCTAAAAAAAGACATATATATTATATTATATATACAGGGGAGGCACGCTGGTTTAGCATGTTTGCCTCTCAGCTCTAGGGATTCCCGGTTCGAATCCCAATCTGGGTGGAGTTTGCATGTCCTCCCCGTGTCCGCGTGGGTTTCCTCCGGGTTCTCCGGTTTCCTCCCACAGTCCAAAAACATGGATCAAGTTAATTGAATTCTCCAAATTGCCCCCTATAGAGTGTGTCTGTGTGAGTGAGTGTGTGCCCAGCGATGAATTGGCATCCTGTCCTGGGTCTATCTGCCCAGCGCCCGAGACGTTCTCCCCTGGATGGGCATGGGGAAACCCCCCCCCCTGCGACCCTAATAGAGAATAAAGGGGGAGATAATGAATATAATAAATAACGTTAATCTGCTCGGCCCTCTGATTAATAAATGTCTGACGCTGTGCTTTCAGGTTGGTTCCACTCGTATGGGATAATGGAGCAGCGGATGGAGGAATGCCGGTGAACTGATCCCGTCTATATCTCAGTGCATGGAGGGTTATATTCTGAAGTCGTGTTACATATGTCTAGGGAGGGGGGGGGGTTAGTTAGTTTTATACAGGTCTTGCGTAGTTCGCATGATGCATTTACTTTTATATTAAACATTATATAAAAGGGGGGGGGGGGGCTATGAAAGACTTCCCAGCTGTAACAAACTGCTGCATGTAAGATGTAAATCTAATACCACTAATTGTTTTAAGAGGACGAAAAAGGGGCATGTAAAGCTTTTAATTCCACTGAATGACAGATTTCTCAGTGTAAATATGAAGTCCATCGGTTCTTGACGTTTCCATTCGCATCTGTGAAGTCCTGAGATTAATGTGATCACTTGTATGGGTTCTGTTGCAGGTTTTTTTTTTTTTTTTTTTTTTTGAAACTACTATGCACTGAAGGGTATTTTTCTTCAGCTATGTTCTTGACGAGACTGTTAATGGAGTTAAACCAGGAAAACTGACATTTATCTTTAGTTCATAGAACCGTGGAAGGTAGAACGTTAAAGAGAAAGTGTGGTGAGTTACGGCTGCCCACAAGCCTGATTCACGTGGGTAATGCTTGCGTGGGGATTTTAATAAAGATTAACTTGAACCTGAGCGGAAGAGGCGGGTGGAAAGTGTGCAAGAAAAAGGACGTGGAGGACGTGGAGCGGGCGTAATAAAAGCCACAAAGTCATCTTTTAAGTACCTCTATAAGCAGAGGTCCCTTCCCTCAGCAGCAGCTACTTAAAATATCAAAATAAAATAAATTGGATGAATAAATTCCTCTATAAATGTCAATGCAACAAACTTTGTACAAAAAAACCCTACAACAGATGTTACACATTGGAGCTTTAAACACAATAACAACAATTAGGAGCCGAGCTATTCAATATTCCTCACTGCAGGATTTAAAAGAAGATTCCTAAAGCACTAATGTACAGCTAACTAAAACAGAACTTAAGTATAGTACCACTTGAATAAAGACTTAAGAGCTAATTGCTAAAAACTGCTGCTATTTAACTACTTAAAAAAATGAGATAATAATAAAATAATAATAAAAAAAGTACTTAAAAATGACAAGTACGTAAACAGTCCTGAGTTCTACAGTATCAGTACTTATTACAATTAATTTAAAAAAAGTACTTAAGGACATCGGGTGATGATCCTTAAAATATAAGAAATTTTATACTTTAGAAAATATTCCAATAAGGAAAAAATATCGAAAAATACCTCACGTAGTGCTGCTTACTTAAGTACAAAAAAATTAATACTCTCAAACTCTGTTACAGTCAGCTTTAAATCACGGCTAAAACACAAATCAGTTCATGGTACATCGAGTGAAGTTGGTTTAATCGGTGATCAGAGTGAGCGCCGCTTCGTTCTCTCCTTTGAAGGTCAAATTTAGTAGAACATTGCATCAGAATGTCCAGTGTCCTGCCTTTTGGTACCACAAAGTGCCTGAACATGTCCGCTGCTTTCTCTCTCTAAACCCTTTAAAAGGTTGATGTGCTGAGCATCAGATTTGCTCTCATACAAAAGAAAGTTAGTACCTCTTTTTTTGTTTTTGTTTTTTATTATCATACTAACCTCCGTGATTCCAGGGCGCTATTGTCTGAACTGTACCCCCTCATATTGAAAATGCGTTTGTATCATTTCGCAAATAAAATGTTTTTTGGAAATGTATTTGAAAAGGACTCTTTATTGAAACTCTATGTACTGAAGTCCACAAACTGATGGCCTACAGGCTGGAATTGTAAGACTACAAAGACTTTGCAGTAAGTGGATCTGAGAACATGGACTATGAGCGTGTCCAAACCGGTGGGCATGTTGTGAGTCGGTTCGCGCTCATCCAGTTTTGGAGAATTCGATTTACTTTAAATTCATGTTTTTTTGGATTGTGGAAGTAAACCACACAGAAACCCTGCTTGGACACATGGAGGACATGAAAACTGGGATGTGAACCTGAGGTGCTTAAATGAAATGACAGCAGCACTGCTGCACTTGATTTTAATAGAGAACCTTCACACATTCTACTTTTAATTAATTTACACTCTCAATTATGATCAATGTTGACTGATAGTTTTTTTTTTATAATCTTTTTATTGTTTTTGAACATTAAACCACAACACAAAAAACATATATACGTAAACAAATAATGATAGAGGTCATATAATAATTGAATAAAAATAAAAAAACACAAGATTATAGTAACATAACAATAACATATTTTTTTTATACATAAATAAAAAAAAAAAAAAACAATAAAGAAATAAATAGAAGATAGTAGACCGGTCATCCAAAGAGTGCAACATGCAGACTTGAGAGAAGTCACAGGGAAAGGTAAACTATAAAATGGTATTTTGGAAACGTGGTCCAAAAAAAAAAAGGTCCCAAACTTTGTGGAATTGCTTTAATGAGCCGATGCTAATTTATCTATACTTTTCTAGTTTTAACTCCTGAATAACGTCAGTAATCCAGTGCGTATGTGAGGGAGGTACAGGTGACGTTGACATAGTTTAAATAAAATGTTGATTGATTATTAATCATTAATTAATAATGTGTAAACCTAATTCCTATGCAGGGTTTTTTTTTAAATAGAGGACCCTCACACATTGTACCTTAAGTTATTTTGTTTACTATTTATTATAATGCGGCACGGTGGCTTAGTTGTTTAGCACGTTCGCCTCTCAGCACTAGGGATTCCCGGTTCGAATCTCCATCTGGGTGGAGTTTCCATGTTCTCCCCGTGTCTGCGTGGGTTTCCTCCGGGTTCTCCGGTTTCGTCCCACAGTCCAAAAACATGGATCAAGTTAATTGAATTCTCAAAAAATTGCCCCATATAGAGTGTGTCTGTGTGAGTGAGTGTGTGCCCAGCGATAGATTGGCGCCCTGTCCTGGGTCTATCTGCCCAGCGCCCGAGATGTTCTCCCCTGGATGGGCATGGGGAACCCCACCGCGACCCTAATAGAGGATAAGCGGAAGATAATGAATGAATGAATGAATTTATTATAATTAACGTTGACAGTTTAAATAAAATGTTGATTAATTATTAATCATTAATTAATTAATCATATGTAAACCTAATTCCTATGCAGGGTTTTTTTTTAAATAGAGGACATTCACACATTGTACCTTAAGTTATTTTTTTTTTTTACTAATGATTATAATTGACGTTGACTAATAATTTTAATAAAAGGTTGATAAATTATTAGTTTAATTTGTAAACCTAATTTCCATGCAGGGGTTTATTTTGTAAATAGAGGACCTTCACACGTTATACCTTTAATAATTTTTTTTTACTCTTAATTGTAATTAACGTTGACTAATAATTTTAATAAAAGGTTGATAAATTATTAGTTTAATTTGTAAACCTAATTCCCATGCCGGGGTTTATTTTGTAAACAGAGGACCTTCACACGTTATACCTTTAATAATTTTTTTTTACTCTTAATTGTAATTAACGTTGACTAATAATTTTAATAAAATGGTGTTTTGTAAGTTAAAGTGATGTAAATACAAAACTACAGACTCTCAGTGAATAAACCAAGAGTCGAATCCTCCCAATTGGCGACTCGTTTGAACCAAACGACTCACTGACGTCATCGCCGTCGTCCAATCAGCAACCGGCGACGAGAACGCGCCGAGTGGCAGACGGCTAGACCAATCGTTTCGACGGAGAAACGTTCGGACCAATAAGGAGGCTTTTTTTTCGCTTCGTGACGTCAGTAACGCCCAGGAAGTGGGGCCGCCGTTGCAGCTGCGTGGTATGTACACAACTTTAATAAAGTTAGTAAATCAAACGATCGCAGGCGAAGCGCCGCTCGATCGAGGGTGCGTTCATATGGCGACGCGTGCACGCGGCTGTGTGCGGGAGTGCGTTCCCGAGAACCGTCTACAGAGCGAGTTATTTACCTTTAATCAGACGATGACCTCACACGCGACCACGAGTTTCAATTAAAAACACCTTTATAGTCACGTGACCACCACAAACCCACTGTCCACGGCGCAAGAGATGATTTATCATCTTATTATTTAAGGTTACAAACGATGACGTCATTCACAATAGTTTATAAAAGGCAGGTTTTTAGGTTCGTGTTTATTGATTGCTTTTTGTTAAAACGTTCATCTTATCATTTAACCATCCATCCAATACCTTCCGCTTTATCCTCTATTAGGGTCGCGGGGGGAGGGTGTCCCATGCCCATGTCCATGCCCATGCCATGCCCATGCCCATCCAGGCGCTGGACAGATAGACCCAGGACAGGATGCCAACCTATCACTCACTCACTCACTCACACAGACACACTCTATATGGGGCAAATTCCATCCATCCATTATCTTCCACTTTATCCTCTATTAGGGTCGCGGAGGAGGGGGGGGGTTCCCCATGCCCATCCAGGCGCTGGACAGATAGACCCAGGACAGGACGCCAACCCATCGCTGGACACACACTCACGCACACACACACACACTCTTTATGGGGCAATTTCCATCCATCCATTATTTTCCACTTTATCCTCTATTAGGGTCGCAATTGGGGGGGGGGGGTTCCCATGCCCATACAGGGGAGAACGTTTTGGGCGCTGGGCAGATAGACCCAGGACAGGACGCCAATCCATCACTGGGTATACACTCACTCCCTCACACAGACACACTATATGGGGCAATTTCCGTCCATCCATCCATTATCTTCCACTTTATCCTCTATTAGGGTCGCAAGGGGGCGGGGGTTCCCCATGCCCATCCAAGGGAGAACGTTTTGGGCGCTGGGCAGATACACCCAGGACAGGACGCCAATCCATCACTGGGCACACACTCACTCACTCACACAGACACACTCTATATGGGGCAATTTGGAGAATTCAATTCACCTTGATCCATGTTTTTTGGACTGTGGAAGGAAACCGGAGAACCCAGGAGGAATCCCACATGGACACGGGGAGAACATGGAAACTCCACCCAGATTAGGATTCGAACCAGGAATCCCTATACTGAGAGGAGAACATGCTAAACCACTAAGCCGCCGTTGCTGCCCCTTGCACAATACAAAAAACAGCAAATTGCATGTGGAAGGATTGAATTTGTATTGCACAAGTTTTATATGTCAGTTTGTGTGTGTGGGGGGGGGGGCATAATTAACTGGGAGAATAATTAGTTATATAAATATGAATGTTTCTCCTATTGCTTTCACACTGTATTTATTTATGTATTTATTTATTTATGTATTTATTTAGGTGGCACGGTGGCTTAGTGGTTAGCACGTTCGCCTCTCAGCGCTAGGGATTCCCGGTTCGAATCCCCATCTGGGTGGAGTTTCCATGTCCTCCCCGTGTCCGCGTGGGTTTCCTCCGGGTTCTCCGGTTTCCTCCCACAGTCCAAAAACATGGATCAAGTTAATTGAATTCTCCAAATTGCCCCATATAGAGTGTGTCTGTGTGAGTGAGTGTGTGCCCAGCGATGGATTGGCGCCCTGTCCTGGGTCTATCTGCCCAGCACCCGAGACGTTCTCCCCTGGATGGGCATGGGGAACCCCACCGCGACCCTAATAGAGGATCAGCGGAAGATAATGAATGAATGAATGAATGAATGAATGTATTTATTTATTTATGTATTTATTTATGATAACTGTTGCTGGCAGGATGAATATGGATGCGACCCAGCAGATAGAGTGCCCTTTCTTAGAGACGGAGGATGATGATGATGCAGATGAACATGGAGATCTGCGAGAACCAATGGCAACGCTGAAGGTGCTTAAAAACAACTACTTCCCTGAGATGGGTGAGTGTCACACCGGATTTTCCCGTCAGCCCCCGGTGCAGACAGTGTGAACTTTAATGGATGGGTCGTCTTTATAAATCACACTAAGATTTTTAAATGGTGAGATCAGTGATGCTTTGTAATTTACTGTTTATGATATCGGGCGGCACGGTGGCTTAGTGGTTTAGCATGTTCTCCTCTCAGCGCTATGGATTCCCGGTTCAAATCCCCATCTGGGTGGAGATTTCATGTTCTCCCCGTGTCCGCGTGGGTTTCCTCCGGGTTCTCCGGTTTCCTCCCACAGTCCAAAAACATGGTTCAAGTCAATTGAGTTCTCCAAATTGCCCCATATAGAGTGTGTGTGTGTGTGTGTGTGTGTGTGTGTGTGAGTGAGTGTGTGCCCAGCGATAGGTTGGCGCCCTGTCCTGGGTGTATCTGCCCGGCGCCCGAGATGTTCTCCCCTGGATCCCCCCCCCCCCCCCGTGGAAGATAATGAATGAATGAATGAAATATCTTTTAATATTTCCGCTCTCCATTACAATGTTCCTGTCCAAAATCAAGCAAATTTAAAATAAAAATAAAACTTATATCGCCGCGTCATTAATAATAATAAAAGTAATAATAAATAAAATAAAATAATAATAATAGATCAATGTAAAATGATGTTAGAATAGAATATATGATGGAATTGTATTACGGCCAGCTATGATCTGTGGGCCTTGAGTTTGTCACCCATATTGTTACCTACTGCATTAGGCTTTGTTCGGTTCTCTAAGGGTAAGAACCACCACAGAGTGCGGGGGGGGGGGGGTTTCAGCACCGACAGACAGGGTTGTGCACAGACAGAACTTAATAGCCTTTTGAGAAGAGAGATTTTTATATGTGGATTGCCTCTCAAATTAAAATTTGTCGTTTTATTGTGTTGCCGTAAAATAGTGTCGCCTCCCGACACATCGTTAAGTATTGTAAGGTTTTTGTTGAACTTTGTAAATAATTTCACCTTTGTTATGATATTTTTGTAATTTACGATAATGTGAAAACTGCTAAATGGCTCCAGGGAATTCATTCATTATCTCCCGCTTATCCTCTATTAGGGTCGCGGTGGGGTTCCCCATGCCCATCCAGGGGAGAACGTCTCGGGCGCTGGGCAGATACACCCAGGACAGGGCGCCAATCCATCGCTGGGCACACACTCACTCACACACACACTCTATATGGGGCAATTTGGAGAATTCAATTAACTTGATCCATGTTTTTAGACTGTGGGAGGAAACCGGAGAACCCAGAGGAAACCCACGCAGACACGGGGAGAACATTGAAACTCCACCCAGATGGGGATTCGAACCGGGAATCCTTAGCGCCGAGAGGCGAACGTGCTAACCACTAAGCCACCGTGCCGGTGGGAGATTAGTGTGTGTAAATTGTAGGGATGACCATTTGTTTTATGGGTGTAAGAAGGCATCAGAAGGTCTGGTCTCAAGATGACCCATCGAAATGTTTTATTGGGACTGGGGCTCAGGAAGTCCCCACCATATATGGAAGGTCCATTCACAGTCAACGACACAGAAGAAGGATTTACATGGACGAAGTAGAGAACTTGGTTATCATCCATATTTTATTGTTTAATATTTACACTGTATTTTCAGTGTTACGCATTAAATATTTTTGGGAGCGCAACAGTGTTAAGACTTTTTCGGCTGTGAATGAGAATTTCACAATCCTCCATTCATGACCGCACCCTGTCTGTCTGCAGAGGTCCCTCTCTACCAGGGCGAGAACGTTTTGGGACGAGACCCCAGCGCCTGCTGCGCGCCTCTTCAGGCCGGGTCCGTGTCCGGCCAGCACGCTGTCATTTCCATTTCCGTACACGGCGTCGTCGACGGCGGCGGCCAGCGCAGCGAGGTCACCCGGGCTCTGCTGTGGGACCTGAAGAGTCTAAACGGGACGTGGAAGGATCGCATCAAACTCACGCCACATGTCCGCTACGCACTGAGCGACGGAGACGGCGTCGTGCTCGCCGACCTGCCGTGCCGGTACGTCTGCGTCACGGACGGCGGAACGGACCACCGCCGGACGAAAGCCACCGCCGAGTCCGAACCGGACGATGCGAAGGCCACGGAGCTGAGGAGCAGCAGCTCAGAAGATGGGCTGGCTACAGAAATGCCGAGCGTCGGGAAGCCTCTCGCACCGCTGATGGTTAAGAAAGAAGAGAGGAGTCTGCAGTCCCCTCAGACAACCCCGAAACCCCCCGAGATTACACTGGTGCCCGAGTCCGACTACGAGTCAGACGAAGAGACGCGCGGACGCCGAGACAGGAGGAGGTTTCAGGGTATTACAGTTTAAAAACACGATATCTTCAAACATCATCACTAAATATAAGTCTATTGCTCTCTCTGTATCGGTGTGACCACGACTAATCCCTCTTTATTTTAATTCTAGACTCCGCTTCCTCTGATCTGTCAAGCCCAATGTGTTTGTCCCTCATGACCCCGGCGAGCAAGGTCATTCCGGAAAGGTGGGACGCTTAGACATTCAGATTGTAACTTTAATATCCATCCATCCATTATCACCCGCTTCATCCTATAGTAGGGTCGCGTGGGGGGCATTCCCCATGCCCATCCAGGGGAGAACTGGGTGCTGGGCAGATACACCCAGGACAGGGGGGCAATCTATAGCTGGACACACACTGACTCACACACACACACTCTATATGGGGCAATTTGGAGCACTCAATTGACCTTGATCCATGTTTTTTGGACTGTGGGAGGAAAACCGGAGAACCCGGAGGAAACCCACGCAGACACAGGGAGAACATGGAAACTCCACCCAGATCGGGATTCGAACCGGGAATTTTTAAAGTGAACACTGGTTGCTGAGTCCAATGCCATCTAGTGGCCAAATTACAGAACACAATTTGCCACACCAGGTTTATTGCGCATCAGGAATCGGCTCGCTGTTTATATTCATCTGTATTTATCCTTCATTCATTATCTCCCGCTTATCCTCTAATAGGGTCGCGGTGGGGTTCCCCATGCCCATCCAGGGGAGAACGTCTCAGGCGCTGGGCAGATAGACCCAGGACAGGGCGCCAATCCATCGCTGGGCACACACTCACTCACACAGACACACTCTATAGGGGGCAATTTGGAGAATTCAATTGACTTGATCCATGTTTTTGGACTGTGGGAGGAAACCGGAGAACCCGGAGGAAACCCACGCAGACACGGGGAGAACATGGAAACTCCACCCAGATGGGGATTCGAACCAGGAATCCCTAGAGCTGAGAGGCGAACGTGCTAAACCACTAAACCACCGTGCCGCTCATCTGTATTTAATCATTTAAAATAATGTATTGTATTTTACGCATTGATACGAATGTGAAGCGCTCTGAGGTGTGTTATTGTCAGTGATGTCACGGCTTGACAAACGGCCCAGCCAATCAGATAAAATACCCATTTTCAAGTCAAATTTTAGACGAAATTTGCATGTTCTTCCCATTTTTTTCCCCACTGATTTCCTTTCACATAAAAAAAAAAGTTTGTTTCCCACCGTCAGACTCCCGCACCCCCTCGTGACCCTAATCAGAATCAGCCGCTTGGACATAAGATGGTTTGGTATCTAACGAAAACTACTACTCACCAGTGTTTACCGTTTTTAGTAAAGATCCTTCTAATTCGTGCTTTTCTCATGTCCTGTAGTGAGGACGAGAGCTCTGCTACACCAGCTAACCTAAAAATCCCCAAACCCGAGCGTCTGGACTTTACCCTGGACAGTACAACTGAAGAGAAGGAGCCGAGTAAGGCTGATCTGGGATCTGAGGCTGGACCGTCAGCGGAGGTGAATCCAGATGACTCTCATGAGGACGGCGACACACATGCGGTGGACGAAGACATTCAGGGGTCGGTAAACGATTCGGTCGTTCCGGCTGCACCCGCCGATCAGGACGCGTTCCGCCTGGCGGACCTCAGCGTGGACAGCGATGCAGACGTTGAGGAGAATAAACCCCGCACGTCTGAACGCCCACAAAATACGGACTCGGGGGTAAAAAAGGACCCGTTAGGTCCGGCCGAGTTTCACATGGACAGCGATACAGATGTGGAGGACGACGCTCAGCCTCATTCTGCTTTGGGGGACGCGACCAAACGTGCGTCCGAGTTTCATCTGAACAGCGACACTGACGCCGAAGAAGAGCCGAGGACACCGAAATCAAGCAACACGGCGAGCGACGGCCCTCTGAAACAGGACGGCCCTCTGAAACAGGTTGCCCCTCTGAAACAGGATGGCCCTCTGAAACAGGATGCCCCTCTGAAACAGGACGGCCCTCTGAAACAGGATGGCCCTCTGAAACAGGTTGCCCCTCTGAAACAGGATGCCCCTCTGAAACAGGACGGCCCTCTGAAACAGGTTGCCCCTCTGAAACAGGTTGCCCCTCTGAAACAGGTTGCCCCTCTGAAACAGGACGGCCCTCTGAAACAGGACGGCCCTCTGAAACAGGTTGCCCCTCTGAAACAGGACGGCCCTCTGAAACAGGTTGCCCCTCTAAAACAGGACGGCCCTTTGAAACAGGTTGCCCCTCTGAAACAGGACGGCCCTCTGGAGGCCTGCAAAGACAAAATGATGCTGCATTCAGACAGCGACACTGACGACGACGACGACGACCCCGACATCAGAACGTCCACCGCCTCAGACAACCCTCGTGAAGGTCCCTCCCAGGTCCACTCCCCTGCTGAAAGGGGGCTAAAAGAATTCTGTTTGGACAGCGATACAGATGTGGAGGACGAAGCAGATGTGCATGATGACGAGGATCGGATGGATAATGAAGCAGCAGCAGTGATTTTGTCCTCCACACCGAAAGAAGCAGGTAGATATGCTGGTTAACACCCCCCCCCCCCTCCGGGAGCAGTGCCGGGGGTTGTAAATGCCCCTGGTTGGAGCTTTTAAAGCCGTGATTGATGGGTGTTGATGCAGTTTTGGCCTCGCTCACTCTCTGCCGGTGTGTTTGTTGAAGGTACGGTGGAAGCAGAGATGGAAACCCAAGCATTTCTCAATATCTGTAAGTTTCTTTTTTCTTTTTTTTAAATATCTCATCATCTTCCACTTAATACTGTACGAGGGTCCCCATGCCCATCCAGGTGAGAACTTTTCAGGCACTGGGCAGATACACCCAGGACAGGGCGCCAATCTATCGCTGGGCAATTTAGCGCAGCCAATTTACCTTGAATCCATGTTTTTTGGACTATGGGAGGAAACCGGAGAACCCGGAGGAAACCCACGCGGACACGGGGAGGACATGCAAACTCCTTCCAGATTGGGATTCGAACCAGGAATCCCCAGCGCTGAGAGGAGAACATGCCAAACCACTAAGCCGCAGTTCTGACCTCGGTTTATATTATTCATTCATTCATCCGTTCGTTATCATCCGCTTCATCCTCTATTAGGGTCGTGGGGGGGGAGGGTTCCCCATGTCCATCCAGGAGAGAATGTTTCGGGCGCTGGGCAGATACACCCAGGACAGGACACCAATCTATCGCTGGACACACACTCACTCACACAGACACACTCTATATGGGGCAATTTGGAGAATTCAGTTGACCTTGATCCATGTTTTTGGACTGTGGAAGGAAACCGGAGAACACGGAGGAAACCCATGCGGACACGGGGTGAACATGGAAACTCCACCCAGATGGGGATTTGAACCTGGTAACCACTAAGCCGCGGTTCTGCCCTCGGTTTATATTATTCATTCATTAATTATCTTCTGCTTCATCCTCTATTAGGGCGGTGGGGTTCCCCATGCCCATCCAGGGGAGAACGTCTCGGGCGCTGGGCAGATAGACCCAGGACAGGACGCCAATCTATCGCTGGACACACACTCACTCACACAGACACACTCTATAGGGGGAAATTTGGAGAAATCAATTAACTTGATCCATGTTTTTGGACTTTGGGAGGAAACCGGAGAACCCGGAGGAAACCCACGCAGACACGGGGAGAACATGGAAACTCCACCCAGATGGGGATTCGAACCAGGAATTCCTAGTGCAGAGAGGAGAACATGCTAAACCACTAAGCCACCGTGCCGCCCCGGTTTATATTATGATCAATAAATATTTCAAAGGACAGAACTGTGTTATTTCAGTGTTTAAATGAAAATGAATTCAATTAAATATTGAATAATGAAGCTCCATTCAGTGTTGGTTCTTATCTCCGTCTCATAGCGTACACTCCGGGGGCAGATAGCAATCTGGATCTTCAGCCCGTCTCCCGTCTCCCGTGCGACGGAGACCCGGCTCAATAGCGACGCTCCGGCGGAGGTAGACGATAATGAAATGAAGACGCGCAGAACAAAGGACATACTGAATCAAACGCTCCCAACAGAACGTCCTCGCTCTCTGTCAACCAAAAAAACTAATTCAACTTTATTGGTTCAGATTAGGGCGGCACGGTGGCTTAGTGGTTTAGCATGTTCTCCTCTCAGCTCTAGGGATTCCCGGTTCGAATCCCCATCTGGGTGGAGTTTCCATGTTCTCCCTGTGTCCGCGTGGGTCTCCTCCGGGTTCTCCGGTTTCCTCCCATAGTCCAAAAACATGGATCAAAGTCAATTTAATTCTCAAAAATTGCCCCATATAGAGTGTGTGTGTGTGAGTGAGTGTGTGCCCAGCGATGGATTGGTGTCCTGTCCTGGGTGTATCTGCCCAGCGCCCGAAACGTTCTCCCCTGGATGGGCATGGAGAATACCCCCCCCCCCTTCCCCGCGACCCTAATAGAGGATAAAGCGGAAGATAATGAATTAATGAATGGTGCAGATTATTGCGGCATGGTGGCATAGTGGTTTAGCATGTTCTCCTCTCGGTGCTGGGGATTCCCGGTTCGAATCCAAATCTGGGTGGGGTTTCCACGTTCTCTCCACGTCCACGTGGGTTTCCGCCGGGTTCTCCGGTTTCCTCCCGCAGTCCAAAAACATGGATCAAGGTCAATTGAGTTCTCCAAATTGCCCCATATAGAGTGTGTCTGTGTGAGTGAGTGTGTGTCCAGTGATAGATTGGCGTCCTGTCCTGGGTGTATCTGCCCAGCGCCCGAAACGTTCTCCTCTGGATGGGCATGGAGAAGCCCCCCCCCCCCCCCGCAGTAGAGGATAAAGTGGAGGATAATGGATGGATGGTTCAGCCTTTAGTTACAGATTTGGGTGTCAGTCAGGCTGATATCTGTGATTGATGGGTGTTGTTTGCTTGTCCTGTGTTTAAGGGTGTGTTTTTTTTTTTTGTAGGTACATCTGAATCTGAGGCAGAAACCCAAGTATTCCTAAATCATTCCCAGCTCTTTAAACGCAAGTAACCCTTTCCTCTACCCCCCTAACCCCCCAAAACTCTCTATATCTACTGTATGTGTTATGATATTTCTTATCCTCATTTGAACCTCATTCACCTTAGGATCGTCCCTCCTTTGCACGCCCTCCCCCCCCAGAGACGTCAGTCGAGAAGGGGACGACTTTGTGGTCGCTGAAACGCAGTCCTTCGTGTGTAGCGCCACCCCAGCCGACGGCACTCTAAACGAGACGCCGGAGTTGCCGCCTGCTGTTGGTCCCAGGACGGGGCTCTTGGGGTCTCCTCCTCCTCCTCCTCCTCCTCGGGTACCACCTGAAGAAGACTGGCTGCTACAGTCCACCCAGCTGTTCGGTAATGAACCTGCATTAGTTGATTGACAGCTTTGTTAACTAATCAGCAGCCTTCGCAGGCTTTTATTTTGCATGTTTTCAGTTAAATATTATTTAAAGAATATATATATTTTATGTTGTCTAATGTTGTTCATCACTGAAGATGGTCGACGAACCACCAAGTGATATGTGGCTTAGTGGTTTAGCATGTTCGCCTCTCAGCACTAGGGATTCCCGGTTCGAATGGAGTTTCCATGTTTTCCCCATGTCCACGTAGGTTTCCTCCGGGTTCTCCGGTTTCCTCCCACAGTCCAAAAAACATGGATCAAGTCACTTGAGTTCTCCAAATTGCCCCATATAGAGTGTGTGTGTGTGAGTGAGTATGTGCCCAGTGATGGATTGGCGCCCAGCCCTGTGTGTATCTGCCCAGCACCCGAAACGTGACACCCCCCCCCCCGTGACCCTAATAGAGGATAAAGCGGAAGATGATGGATGGATGATGTGAAGGCACTTTGGTAATTAGTGGACAACCATTAATGGTCTCATCTCAAAACCCATAGAATTAGTGATCAGGCTGAACGTGGTGGGTCATTATAATGCTTTTTAAGCAATAAGGCCATCTGTGGGTCTGCCTGACAGTGGAGGACATCCTGTCCAGAGTGTCTTCTCCCATCGCTCCAGCATTTCCCATGATCCTAATTAGTCCAACTGGCTTAAAATATCAATAGAGATTGTGATGGTTCTGTTCTGTGGTCTGTAATGATTTAACCCTTCAAGGTAAATGCTGCCTTTTTTATTTTTATTGGCATCTAGCAGAACATAGTAAAGCGTCTTCATCCCGGCTGAATCAGGAGGTTACCCACGCTCCCGAACAAGAACGGGACGAAGACGATGAACAGACAGGGCCCATCGTTACTGCTGAGACCCAGCCTTCCAATGGAACCCATGCCGGAGTCACCATTGCGGAAACACAGCCTTTAGAGAAAGACTATAAAGAGACGGGGCCCATTGTTACTGCTGAGACCCAGCCTTCCAATGGAACCCATGCCGGAGTCACCATTGCAGAAACACAGCCTTTGGAGAAGGACGATGAAGAGACAGGGCCCATCGTTACTGCTGAGACCCAGCCTTCCAATGGAACCCATGCCGGAGTCTCCATTGCAGAAATACAGCCTTTGGAGAAGGACGATGAAGAGACAGGGCCCATCGTTACTGCTGAGACCCAGCCTTCCAATGGAACCCATGCCGGAGTCACCATTGCAGAAACACAGCCTTTGGAGAAGGACGATGAAGAGACAGGGCCCATCGTTACTGCTGAGACCCAGCCTTTCAACGGAGCCCATGCTGTGGTCACCATTGCGGAAACACAGCCTTTGGAGAAGGACGATGACCAGAAGGAGCAGCGAGCTGAAAGTGACGGAGGAAGGAGGACTCCTAAAGGTGAGAATAAGGACGAACATCAGGAGGCAAACCAAAGAAATGCCATCAGAACGAGCAAGAGATCCTGCAGGGAACAGCGAGCGGTGGTACTGGAGCAGACGCAGCCAATAGAATCAACGTTTACAAATGATGTCACCGCCGAGGACAAAGAGCAACCGAGTAAACCCACTCGGAGTAAAAGGTCCTGTAGAGGACGGGCATCCAAAGTTGAGCCAACGCAACGAACAGAGTGTCTCGCAGAGCCACAAAAGGAGGATGAAGGTGGTGAAAATGTAAAGGATGAGGAGGATGAGGAGGAGGAGAAGTCAGGCGGCAAAGGCCTTAGAGGAAAAGGGCGAAGAAGAGTCGCTTCTACAAGAGGCAAAGGAAGAGCAACTGACGAGGATGAAGAAGAGGACGAGGGACGAAGGGGACGAGGACGCAGAAATCTGAGGGGAAAAGGCAAATGGAAGGAGGCCAATGATGAGGGGACGGAAGAGCCGGAACAGCAGAACGAACGAAGAGCAGTGGAGGACAGGACGAGGACGGAAAAGGAAAAAAACGAAAAACTAGAGACGGAGACGGCGGCCAGAGATCGGCTCGAAGAAGAAAAACAGGAAAGGGACGCTGTGATGAGGGACGAGCAGGAAGGACAAGAGACATTAGAGAGGGAGCAGGAGGCCAAAAACGATGAAGACGACAAACGAGAACTAGAGGACAGACTTATAGAGGACACCAAGCACACAAATGAGGAAGACAAGATGGAAATGGGAACGAAAAGAAGACCGGAGACAGAAGACGTTGGACAATCAAATCCAGAAGGCCAAAGAAAAAGAACAGGGGTCGAGAGGACGAAAGAAGACCGAAGAGAAGCATCGGCAAAAAGACAAACCAGGACCAGAAGTGTTCTACAGATGAAGAAGGAGAACGAGGGCGAAGAGGGAGAAACGGCAGGGACGGCGGGACCCAAAAAGAGTCAAACGGACAACAGCCAATCGAGACGGAGAAAGAGACATGAAGAAAACCGTGAACAAGAGAATTTGGCAAAGGAGGAGAACGATGAGGAGGACAACAAGGCGCAACAACGGGAAAGGGACGAGTGTACCAAAGAAGACGGAGGCAAAGGAAGTCCAACCAATGACGAAGGAGACGCGAAGTCCAAACGAGGCCGACGCACCACCAGAAAGTCCCGCGCCTCCACCGCTATTGACGACAACGACGACTGTCCAGCTAAGCGGACACGCTCACGCTCCAACTCCTCCAACTCGGTAAGTTCCACGCCCCCCACACCCACACCGGTGAGCCAAGATGGAGGACGAGGAAGACGGACCGGGAGGAAAGCCGCGGAAGAACCCGCAAGTAAGAAAACCAGGTCTTCTTGTAGAACATCTGCGGCGCAGACCAACAAGCAGAATCCTGGAAAACGTTCTGTGTCCGGAAGTCCCGAGAGAGCCGAGAGCGGTCCAGCTGTACCGGGGGCCCACCCACGAGGCAGGGGGAGGACGCGCCTGAAGGTGGAGGAAAGCCCGCGACCGGCGACTGAAGGAAGGTGCAGCAGGGGACGAGGGGGACAACGTAAAGCCAAGTCGGATGCCTCCACTGAGGCTAAGGAGGTGGAGGGTGTAATGAGCCAAACCAGCAGCAGGGGGGGCAAAAGACGCTCTAATGCTTCCACGCTAATGCAAGAATCACCACCGTCTTCTAAAATGTCTCGAAGCTCAGCGGCAGGACATAAGGTAAAAACGAAATGTTTGTTTATAACATGTGACTGAGTAGTAAAAAACAATAATATACGTTAAAATAAGATGACGCAAACTGTCAAACGTCTTGTATTATTTTATTATAATTAAACGGTATGACGTATAATTTCTGTCTAGTAAAATTCATTTTGAAGTTGTCTAGAGCTTTTAAACAAATTTGAAATTGTGCAGCAATATTAAAATAGACTCGCTCACTTCAGTGAATCGCACATTCGATTTAAGGCATGTCGGTGTGTCTTTGCTATCGTCACATCATGATTACACCCCTCGCCACATGCACGTACCAATTCTCTTGATTATCATGTCGCTTGCTGCTCCCTTTAAAGCTGGGTGCAGTCCGACTGTGGCGGATTGCTATTTCAACGGCGCAGTACTCATAATTTTGTGCTGTAAATGTACTACATTTATCAGCATAGATATTTTCGCAGGGGCGCCACGGTGGCTTAGTGAGTTAGCATGTTCTCCTCTCAGCCCTAGTGATTCCCAGTCCGAATCCCAATCTGAGTTTCCATGTTCTCCCCGTGTCCGCGTGGGTTTCCTCCGGGTTCTCCGGTTTCCTCTTACAGTTCAAAAACATGCATCAAGTCGATTGAATTCTCCAAATTGCCCCATCTAGAGTGTGTGTGAGTGTGTGTCCAGTGATAGATTGGCGCCCTGTCTTGGGTGTATCTGCCCAGCACCCAAAACGTTCTCCCCTGGATGGGCATGGGGAACCCTATAATGGATGGATGGCTATATTCACAAGCACCGTTGCTATTTAAACTATGCGTACACATTGTGGGACAATAGACTGTTGTCAGGGTTTAAGAGTGAGCATGGCGACGAATTTGCCTGGCCGCTCAAGGAGGACGAGTCCCCCACTGAGTCTTGGTCCTCTCAAGGTTTCTTCCTTAAATAACAACATAGAAGGGAGTTTTTTCTTGCCGCTGTCGCTTCGGCTTGCTCTTTAAGGGTTTAAAGGCTTTTCATGCTGTAAAGCTGCTTTGTGACGATGTACTGTTGTAAAAAGCGTGACATAAATAAATGACTTGAACTTAAACCTGAAGTTAGAGCCCAATGTGTTATGTTTCGTAAATTAAACTTAATTTAAATTGATTACACGGATTTCTCGGTGAATTAAAGAGTTACCGTCGACTGAGTCTCATGTCCGTTCTTCCAGGTTCTGTTCACAAGAATGGAGGGTGACGATGCAGAGAAGGTGGTGATGCGACTGGGAGGGACGCTGGCCAAAGGAGTGAACGATATGACTCACCTGGTGACCGATAAAGTCCGTCGCACCATTAAGTTCCTCTGTGCCATGGCCCGGGGGGTGCCCATCGTCACCCCTGACTGGCTTAATGAGGTGAGTGTGTGTGTGTGCACCAGGTTCTTTCACATGGGGGGTTTTCTCGACTTACTTCATGGCATTTCTTTGGACTTTGGATGGGAGAACATGCCAATTTCACACAGAAAGGGTGTTCATCATTGATCCTGGATTCAAACTTAGCTATAGGTGACCGATGAAGGATACGAAATAATTTCTTGATTATCTCCAAAGAGAGGCTTATTGGACAGTCATTAGGGGCAGGCAACCTGAAGGCCCCGGGTTCGATCCCCTGTCCCACAATGTGTTATTGCTGAAGTGCTCTTAGGAAGGATGCTTAACTCCAATTGCTCCCTCAGTGGGGTAATTCCTCTGTGTGTAAGCACTGTAGACAAAATAGATCAGTTTATCAGTAACCCACAACAATGAACAGGCAAATAATAATAATAATAATAATAATAATAATAATAAACACAAAGCTGCTCCTCCATCAAACTTCCATCAAGGTTTATAAAATCCCAGTGGAAAATATGATGACTATAATGTAAAAAGAAATGTAATTGTCTAAAAGTGAATAGTAAAGAGGGGTTAGAGTTTTTATATCATGCATGGATACTGTGTTACCATTAGAGGGCGTTATTTAATGCATGAAAGTGCACCAAAATAAAGCAGCCACTTCTGGCTTAGGTTCCATCCATCCATTATCTTCCTCTTCATCCTCTATTAGGGTTGCATGGGGGGGGTTCCCCATGCCCATCCAGGGGGAAACGTTTCGGGTGCTGGGCAGATAGACCCAGGACAGGACGCCAATCTATCACTGGACACACACTCACTCACACAGACATACACACTCTATATGGGGCAATTTGGAGAACTCAGTTGACCTTGATCCATGTTTTTTGGACTGTGGGAGGAAACCGTGGAGAACATGGAAACTCCACCCAGATGGGGATTCGAACCGGGAATCCCCAGAGCTGAGAGGAGAACATGCTAAACCACTTTCTGGTTTAGGTTAATGATTTCATTATTTCTGTTACCTGTTGCCATTTAACACTCTATCTCCACCCCTCCCTCACCCCTTCCTCTCGCTGTACAGTGTGGTAAAGCTGGACGCTTCCTGTCCCCTAATGACTTCTTGGTCCACGACGCGGAGCAGGAAAGGAAATTCAGCTTCAGTCTGCCGGAGGCTCTGAGGGCAGCCAGCAGTCGACCTCTCTTACAGGTACTCATTCTCCCATCACATCCGCCGTTTCCAGGCAAGCTCGTCATATTAATCGTTTGCACCCCCCGTGCTGATGCACGCTCGTTGACTGGAAGTTCTAACGAGGCAGAAGATCTAATAGCTTCCGTAGAGCAGCGTCGGTAGGTGGGTCGGATTACTCTTAAAAGAACGTTCCCTGAAATGTTTAAACACACACACACGATGTATAGCCTTACTTTTTGGCGTCGGGCTCACTGGGTACACTAGGGTTCTGTTTGAAAGCAGTGCCCTCACATATCAAATGAAAATGGCATAACGTCCATTCATACCATCCATCCATTATCTTCCGCTCTATCCTCTATTAGGGTCGCGGGGGGGGGGGGGGGGGTTCCCCATGCCCATCGAGGGGAGAACGTCTCAGGTGCTGGGCAGATACACCCAGGACAGGGCGCCAAGCTATCACTGGACACACACACTCACACAGACACACTCTATATGGGGCAATTTGGAGAACTCAATTGACCTTGATCCATGTTTTTGGACTGTGGGAGGAACCCGGAGAACCCGGAGGAAACCCACGCGGACACGGGGAGAACATGGAAACTCTATCCAAATTGGGATTCGAACCAGGAATCCCTAGTGCTGAGAGGAGAACATGTTTTACACTAAGCCACCGTGCTGCCCGTGGCATAACGTCCTCGTATATTACGCTGAGGGGTCTTATCTTTACAATCTTTTATTTGTGCAAGTAACTTTCAATAAGCCAGGTGGAGTCAGGTGCACTCTGACCTTTTTGCCGATCGCTGTTTTAAGGGCGCGCTTTTTTTTGTCGATGTAGAATAATGTTCTTTTAATTTGTATTTTGTTATTTGTCGATGTGATTAATTACATAGCCAACCGACACGCGCTATTGGTTTGTGCACTGCTGCATGTCCGTATGCATATGTACAGTAGGTTGCAAAAGTATTCATACCCCTTGAACTTTTCCATATTTTGTCACATTACAACCACAAACATAAATATATTTCACTGGAATTTAATGTGAAAGACCAACACAAAGTGGTATACAATTGTGAAATGGAATGAAAGTTATACATGAATCAACAATTTTTTTACAAATAAAAAACTGAAAAGTGTGATGTGCAAAATTATTCAGCCCCCTTTTCCCTGAGTGCAACCAATTGCATTCAGAAGTTGCCTGATGACTGCTAATGACTTAAAAGGGTCGACCTGTGTGTAATCTAATCTCAGTACAAATACAGCTGCTCTGTGACGGCCTCAGATGTTGGTTAAGAGAATATTGGGGAGCAAACAGCACCCCCCCCCCCCCCCCCCCCCCCCCCCCCCCCCCCCCCCCCCCCCCCCCCCCCCCCCCCCCCCCCCCCCCCCCCCCCCCCCCCCCCCCCCCCCCCCCCCCTTAGCAGTCATCAGGCAACTTCTGAATGCAATTGGTTGCACTCAGAGAAAAGGGGGCTGAATAATTTTGCACATCGCACTTTTCAGTTTTTTATTTGTAAAAAAATTGTTGATTCATGTATAACTTTCATTCCACTTCACAATTGTATACCACTTTGTGTTGGTCTTTCACATTAAATTCCAGTGAAATATATTTATGTTTGTGCTTGTAATGTGACAAAATATGGAAAGGTTCAAGGGGTATGAATACTTTTGCAACCCACTGTATGTGTTCACTGACTAAATAGCAATGAGCTATATAGATCTGATATCTGAATGTCTATATTATATTTATATATATATATATATATATATATATATATATATATATATATATATATATATAGGGGCGCAGTAGCTCAGCGGTCAGGGCATTGGGCTATCAATCTGAAGGTTGTGGGTTCAAATCCCAGGTCCACTGAAGTTACCAATGTGGTCCTTGAGCAAGACCCTTAACACTCATTGCTCCAGGGATGCTGTGATGAACCCTGTGCTCAGCTTGTAAGTCGCTTTGGATAAATAAATGACCAAATGTAAATGTAATATATATATATATATATATATATATATATATATATATATATATATATATGGTGGTGCGGTGGCTTAGTGGTTTAGCATGTTCTCCTCTCAGCTCTAGGGATTCCCGGTTCGAATCCCCATCTGGGTGGAGTTTCCATGTCCTCTCTGTGTACGCGTGGGTTTCCTCCGGGTTCTCCGGTTTTCTTACACAGTCCAAAAACATGCATCAAGTTAATTAAGTTCTCCAAATTTCCCCCTATAGAGTGTGTCTGTGTGAGTGAGTGTGTGTCCAGTGATAGATTGGCGCCCTGTCCTGCCCAGCGCCCAAAACGTTCTCCCCTGGATGGGCATGGGGAACCCCCCCGCGACCCTAATAGAGGATAAAGCAGAAGATAATGAATGAATAAAAAAAAAAATATATATATATATATATATGACAGTTGATGTCTGAAGAGATTGTTTTCAGTCAGCTGTACAAATGTGATGGCAATATCTCTGTACATATAATGCACATGAACACACCACATTTCGAGACGACCACGCCCATCTGGGTTAGATATTTTCGCAAGCAGCGTTGCTATTGTCTCAGTGTAAGATGTAAGATGGGGCCCTGTAACTGACTGTACAGTATGTGTACATTTAATTATTAGTTTGATTGAACTCAGGAGGAGCACTTTAATGTGAATGGCATTTTTTTTCTCTCGCCCGCAGGGATACGAGATCCATGTAACACCCTCTGTAAAGCCCGAGCCTATTCAAATGAGGGAGATAATTAACTGCAGCGGCGCACGCTACCTTCCCAAGATGCCTTCAGCTCACAAGGTGAATAGAAAACCTCAAACACTCACTCTCACTTTATTACGGTGTCATCTTTTGGATGTTTGGACATTAACACATCGGAGCTGCATTAAATGAGGAGCATGAATCAGGTTCCTGCACTGCAGTGTTTTCAGGACTTCAGGGATCTGCCAAATCAAGTCAGACCATGTAAAAGGTTTAGCATGCGTTATTATCAATAAATCACGGCCTGGCGCATAGCGGGGTACAGTTACTGAGGTTTATTCATAATAATACACAACCTCGAGTGTCTTATTGCTTTTATAAAACAGTTACAAACACGCTATAATAAAAAAAACAAGGTTTCATTTATATTTATTTATATATATATATATATATATATATATATATTTTTTTTTTACATTAATCTGTATTGTATAATTTAAAGTAATATATTGTACATCACACATTAATACGACTGTGAAGCGCTCAGTGGTGCGGCTCAGCCAATCAGATTTAAGGACTTTAAAGAAGGAAAGAAAAATTTCTCAAAATTATAGTAGGCAACTTAAAGTTTGTACGACTCAATTATTTATTAATAGTAAAAGGATTTTTAACACGGGCGGCACGGTGGCTTAGTGGTTTAGCATGTTCTCCTCTCAGCACTAGGGATTCCCGGTTCGAATCCCCATCTGGGTGGAGTTTCCATGTTCTCCCCGTGTCCGTGTGGGTTTCCTCCGGGTTCTCCGGTTTCCTCCCATAGTCCAAAAACATGGATCAAGTCAATTGAGTTCTCCAAATTGCCCCATATAGAGTGTGTCTGTGTGTGTGTGTGTGAGTGTTCAGTGATAGCTTGGCACCCTGTCCTGCGTGTATCTGCCCAGCGCACGAAACGTTCTCCCCTGGATGGGCATGGGGAACCCCCCCCCCCCGCGACCCTAATAGAGGATAAAGCGGAGAATAATGGATGGATTTTTAACACTTGTTGTGACACACTTGTTGGTTTAATAATCCCTGAATATAGTTTCTCATACTCAAAAAAAATACAAATAATAATAATCTGGTGGCCAACAGTAATAAATATCTTAATCCTTTTATATTCTGCCTTAAAGGAATTAAGGGTTTAATGTCAGCTCCAGGCTTAGTATGTGATGTGGTGCTTTTCTAAATGTCTGCTTCTCTCTCTCTCTCACTCTCTCTATATCTCTCTCGCTCGCTCGCTCAGGCCCAGACGGTGGTGGTCTCGTGTGAGGAGGACCGAGCGCTGTGGAAAAAGGCTCAGGCTTTGTCTCTCCCTGTAGTAAGTTCTGAGTTCCTTCTGACTGGTGTCTTACAGCAGAAAGTGGACCTGCAGACCCACGCCCTGTCACCATGACCCGCCGCTCCGAGCCGGGGGAAAGTAAAAACCGAGTAAGGCTCTAAAAACATTTCCAGCCTACTGGCCTGATTAAACGCTGCTGCTGACTGCCTTTTATCAGTCGGGATTCTAACCGCGTCTTATGTACCGTGCGAAATACATTTTGTAAGCAAAGCTAACTTATGCTTTTTTTTAATTTCACTCTGTAGAGTTCACACGGGCAGCCGGGGGCCTAATCCCGCAGATTAGCAGGTGATGGCAATTAAAAAGAAGCCATTATTTGCGGTCACATTGTATGAAATAGAAATAGGATGTCGTGCAAAACCAAAGTGTGTTTCTGATTTATGTTTTCAATTTTTTTTTATCTTGAATTTTTTTTTTTTTTTTTTTTGGGGGGGGGGGGGGGTAAATATGAGGAAAATGTACGAGTAGAAATAAATAAATGGCTACGTGAGGAGTTTAGAAACGTTTCTGTGAGTGTTTTTTTTATTATTATTTTTTTTTATTGGCTGTCAACCTTAATAACATGCCACCGGCACTGTTTTTAAAGATTGCTCTGCAGCTTGTCGACGTTCAGTGCATTGCCTTTCTGCCAAAAACGTGCAGTTAACCCAATTTTAGTCCAAATCTGATCACATTTTAATGGTCGTTGTTGTTTAATGGGATAGCACAGCGCTAATGGCAGACCAGCCAAGCCTTGGCTCTCTAAATACACTGCCGTCAATCAATTAAAAGGTTCTTAATGCATTACTAAATCTCCATCGTGTTATCAGGGGAGTTGTTGGGAATTTTTAAGTTGGAGACGACCTGACCTGAGCTTTTATAAGCGCCGAGGATGTCATTTGTTTGAAGCAGATTGCCACATCATCCTGGGAGCAGCGTGTCGTTTGGGCAAAAGTGTAAGTATGAGAATGCAGCGTTCCTATTTGCAGTCATGTTATTACATTACCGGAGGGTTCGATGCAGATCCAAAGTGCTCTTTTGTCTTTTACCTTCAGGAATGGGCAGCATCTCGGGCCGTAGCAACAGGACAGGCCTGCACGAGAACCATCTAATGCTGAGAACTCAGAATAATTAACCTGACGAGTAAATTAGTTTAAAGTCAGAGAAGACGTAGATCAGAATCAGAATGTTACACACGTTGGAAGTTGTAAAAAAAAGTTGTTTTGAATTGTTACTGTTTACCAACCAGTTATAACATTATGACCACCTTCTGTATATAATGTTTCCCCCTTTTGCTGCCAAATCTGCCCCACCATCGATTTTCTAAGACAAGGACTCCACTAGACCTTTAAAGGTGTGCTGTGGCACCTGAAACAGTAAAACCTAAAGTGATCCCCAATTTTTATCTCGTGTCATTATCTTCCAACTTAATCCTATACTGGGGACTAGGGTCACAGGGTGGATTACAAGGCAGATACACACAGGACAATGCCCCAATCCATTGCTGGGCACACACACACTGTAGGGACAATATAGCCTAGCACCCAATTCACCTTAAATCCATGTTTTTTTTAAATGTGGGAGGACATCCACATGGACACGGAGAAAACATGAAATCTCCACCCAGATCGGGATTCCAACATCGATCCCTAGCTCTTAGAGGCACTCAATTCCCAATTTTTATTTATATATTATGTTATATTTCATCCATCCATCCATTATCTTCTCCTTTATCCTATATTAGAGTCGCGGGGGGGAGGGGGGGTTCCCCCCCATGCCCGTCCAGGGGATAACGTTTCGGGTGCTGGGCAGATAGACCCAGGACAGGACACCAATCTATAGCTGGGCACACACTCACTCACACACACATACACTCTATATGGGGCAATTTGGAGAACTCAATTGACTTGATCCATGTTTTTGGACTGTGGTAGGGAAGCGGAGATCCCGGAGGAAACCCACGCGGACACGGGGAGAACATGGAAACTCCACCCAGATGGGGATTCGAACCGGGAATCCCTAGTGCTGAGATGAGAACGTGCTAAACCACTAAGCCACCGTGCCGCCTATTATATTTCACGTTAATATTTTTAAAATGGAGAATAATAAGCAATTTTAGAGATCTGGCTTTTTTTATGTTAATATAAGAGCCTGGAACCAGAAATTATAGTGGAACTGGAAACCCTTATGTTATTATTAGGCGACACAGTCGTGTGCCATAACATTTCATCTCTTTTCATCTTTTCTGTTCTCTGAATTGAGTGCCTTGGTGCCCGATATTGTTGGCAACATATAAATCCACCTTGTTCTGCGTGACAGGTCAAGTCAGGTCGTTTAATCGCACCTGTCCCCACAAGGTGGTCAAGGTTCAAGACATCAATTTAACTGGGTGCTGGAATTAATTTTTTTTTTTCTAGAAGCAAGAGCCCCTAATTCTAAATTATGGCCAAGCTTGGGTGTGTCCTAAAGCTAGGGATGCACGTGATGGCTGACCACACCCCACGGTCCCTGCTCGTGATGGTTCTCTGAAGGCCCATTAATGAGTTCCAATCAAAGTGAATGCAGTTTGTTCTGTATTTCAGTTTTACAAACACACGTCACGCCTCGTTCGCTCTGAGAACAACGTCGCCTCGCCTGGACTGTGATCTGACGTCACGGGCATTCGGCTATCGTCGTCATTTTTCGGGCATCCTTCGGCTTCACCTGCAGAGACGCGTTTTTTACTCCCTCATTAAGAGCGTCTCTTTTGCAGGGCGCGTCGAGAAAGCCGAGTGGTGCCGAGCTTGTGCGAGTCTCTCCGAAAAGGCGCGTCTCTCCCCTCCTCACTCCTCAAGTGGGCTCACAGCTTCGGGAGGCGCGACCTGAAAGGAGGTGGGAAAGAAAGCGGGGAGCCGCAGACGCTTTGCGCGAGAGGAGAGCATCCAGGACGCCATACCCGTCAGTCCCCGACACCTGTCCTTCATCAGAGACCGAGCTGCTCGCTGCACCACGGTAAGCCCTTAATAACGCCTTTAATGGGGAGGCAGCGCCCGCCGGCGCATCATGGGTTAAATTCTGCAGGCTTCTTTTTTCCTTTGCGCCGTCTGGTAATTTTCAAGGACGTCCAGGATGCATTGAATTTGCCCCCCCTGTGCCGGCTCGGACCGGCGTCTGGATGGGGGGTTTCTGTGCGGATTTACAGGCTCCTTAAAACCGAGAGCGGCGCGCAAAAACGCACCGTCAGCGCCAAATTACAGCACCGTGTAGTGCGGCGTTAATAACCTGCCACGGCTTTAGTAACAGGGAGGTGATGGGGGGCAGCATTTACGCACGTTATATGTGTTTTTAGATGCAAATATCACCTTAAATGTGATCAGGTGGCTGAAACGGCGAGTTAAAAGCTTATTAAGAGAACAGGCGGCGCGTTAAAGACGAGAGCAGCGCGTTGGCGAGGCTTTGCCGGCATTTTATTCAGGCAACACCTTGTGGAAATAAGATGTAGTCTGGCTGCTTTTCTATCCAAAATGTGAGCTTATTTAAAAAAAAAAAAAACATTTATGGGTTGAATATTTCCTATGTTGTTTAATTTTATTAAATCTGGCACGAAGAAAAAAGAAACTAATTCATTTAACACACCAATAAGAAAAAGGTCTATAAAATGAAATCAGACCTACTGCCACTGTCATGATGCATAATGTGCCACATTATGGGAAGGAAAGCGGTTGGATGGCACATTCGTTGTTGGATATCACATTATGGAGTCATTTAGAATTCGGCTCCCTGCATTTCAGCTGTGCCATGGGGTCTCTGAGCACATGTTAAGGTGATGGCTGGCACAATGGTAAAGGCTACTGACAGAATCGGGCAGGAAACAAGAAAAGAGCATGTAGTTTTTTTTTTTTTTATCAGATGTCTGAATTTTATTGCTTTATGAATAATACAATTGTTTATATGTGAAAAATACTTGCATTTATTCTGCAGTGTAATAGTGAGTGAAGCTGCCGACGTCGATCTTTGCATTTTTTGGACAGTTTTCTGGCTTTTCTGCTTTTCTTTTTCTTTTTCTTTTCTTTTTTTTTAAACACACACACACACACCTCACCCTGCTTTTCGTTTATCCAAACCTACATGCTTCACTGCATCATTTTGACCCTGGTTGCTGCCATTGTCGGTGGGCTTTGATTCATGACCACACCCACACCTCACCTACAGCCATCTGCTCCACGGGATTTTCATAGTGCTGGCTATCCAGCAGGATGACAGCATCAGAATTGCAAAAAGCCGCTCTAGTGACCCGCCGTGATATATCGTGCATCTGTGGTGGAGATGCTGGCCGACGTGTTCGCGATGATGTCAGAGAGGCATTACAAAGCTCTGCAGTGGCAGGTCTGTTATTACAGCGAGCAGGTTCAGGAGCGAGCACAGTTTTTTTTTGTTTTTTTTTTTAGGTGGATGAGCATTGCATTTTCATGATGTGTCTTCTGTGGAATCGATAGAAATTTGTACACGAATAGCAATCCAGAATTAGATACCCTTCACGGGCAAAGGTTTCTGAAAAGCCCTTCACTTGTTGGCCTATTTCAGTCCCAGCCATTAATATTAGGCAGATTGAACAGCATATTAAGGAGCTCATTGAGCTCAAAATGGCCCTCTATATTATTCATGTAGTCATTAATTTTCTGAGGCACATCCGGAACAGGTCTGCAGTCCAGACACACAAACGCGGTTACACACCTTCACACCTAGGGAGGATGTGGTATCTCCAATTTATAATAAGCTAAACTGCCTGATTGCTATTAAAAAATCTTGCTGGTTACAGGGGGGGAGAGCGGCACTGGGCACTGGGCAGATGCACCCAGGACAGGGCGCCAATCCGTCGCTGGGCACACACTCACACATGCCCGCACACACACTATATAGGGGCAATTTAGAGCAGCCAATTCACCTTGAATCCATGTTTTTGGACCTTGGTAGGAACCCCACGCAGAAATCTCACGCAGATACAGGGAGAACATGGAATCTCCACCAGATTGAGATTCGAACCTGGATCCCCAGCGCTGAGAGGCGAATGTGTTCACCACTGTGCCACCGTACTGCCCAGGTTCTGGGCAGGCACACAAACGCATTAACACACAGATTTACCCCTAGGGGCAACTGACCTTTTCTGGCTATGAGACGACAATAGTGCTCACTGTGCGACCGTATAGTCTGTCCTTGTCCCTGCAGGACAAACATATATTTAATACAAAAAAGGTAATTGGTGAAACTATAGCAACACGTTTCCTCCCACTCTGCTGACAGCACTGCAGGAGCTACGGCCTGAAATGGTGGTTGACTGTGAGGGAAAAGCTCTATAGCCTGCCCTTTCGGATTGGCAGCTCTGTTAGATGACATTCAGTGAGCGGGAATAGGTCTGCACAGGAAAAGGTCTGCAATAATCAATGTTCTGATCTGTTTTTGGTAACAATGGAAAAATTCTAGAACATTCTACAGAAGCCGTTTGGCCACAAACTTTCCGCTCATATACGTTTATAGGACCTGTACTGGCAGGTTATGGTGTGAGAAACCAAATCCCATCCTCATAAAACCCAGGAAACAACAAGCTCTCTGACTAGATTGACATTATTTCTGCCACAATGAATGATTTCTTAAAGAAATCTGTCCAAATGTGTTGGACAAAGCGTTGCGTCTTTCATCGTGATGTACAAAAACCCTGCTAAAGCAATGTTTAATGTACACATTAAAGAGAGGTGGGCGTCTCAGGAGCCTCGACCTTAACCTTAACATCAATCGTAAAGCAAAACAGAATTCATTGAACCCCGACGGCAGTGCCAAACCTCATTGTGGTCAAGCTAAAATATAAAGAAAGAGGAAGATTATCATATTTATGCTTTTAATTCACAATGTTTTGGTATAAATTCGAATAACAACAAGCCGCGATTCAATCTGGGGCATGAGCATGGTCTTCATATGACAGCTTTGCGTATTTAAGGCCTTCTTGAGGCCGCTACATGTTATATATGTATAATATCCCGAGGGTAGACGTGGTCAATCTGTTGAAGCGCTTTAGATTTAGTGTTATGGAAGGGACATAACTGCAGTAGGGTGGACAGGTGGAGAAACTAAACGATGACAAATGAAACGCAATATTTTAATTAGAGTGAGCCATCGGAATATGATGATGGAACGGGAATGAAAGTGCATGTGTAGCACCTAGGACTTATGATGTTGCCTTATATAAATAATAAATAATAACGAAAGCCCTGGAACGGAACCGTCGAGGGCTGGACCGCAGGCAGAATTGGCCACATGCCATGTGTTGTGGATCAGCTTGTTGGTTTTCTGGAGCCGAAGCTCATTTCTGTTGTCATCATTCGTGACGGGTGGGCTCGGGGTGGTATTGTGTGCTCAGTCTGGCAAGGAGTGTAAATCTATAAGGAGGCAACGATTCGTCTCCAGTTGCCGCTGATCCTGCAGCTGTAAGCAATTTTCAATCAGAAAAAGATCGGGTGACGTACGATCGTTTACCCCGTGCGGCCTGCGTGGCCGGTAGGTATTATCATGAAACCCAACGAGAATTCTAACCTAGAAAAATTGCTGTTTATTTAAAGCCCCGGTCACCTAGAGAAATCCATTTCTTTTCATCCATTTTCCTCATTACAATAATCCTGCAAATGATTTTAGGCGGACGTCCAGCATTATTAGATACAATAAAAGTAGGGTGTGGTAAAGTACAGGTAACGGTATGGTCACATAAAATAAAGGGTAGATAAAGAAATAGAGCCAAGTAAATGTAGCAGTGTGGTAAGGTACATGTTGGGATGTACATCGTTACGGTAAACAAAGCGGTAAAGATTAAGATGGATGGATGGATGGATGGATCCCAAAGGAAAATTCAGGGCATCCAATAGAGGTTCCATATTGCAAAAGGTGAGGTTAACACTAACCATGGGGTAAATAGAAGAATAAAGTAAGCTGCATGTAGTAGGAACAATAGGGTAAAGATAAGGGTTGGGTAATGTAGAGGTACGGAATGGTACACATAAGGGTATAATATGGTAAGTTCAATAGGGTTAGGGTAGGGGTAAGATAAGGTGAGGTGAGGTGTAGGTACGGTAAGCTTGTTTATATAATTACAGAACACTACTGAACCATTTTCCTGACAAAAACCAGTACAGACATGGGCAGAGGTGGTAAATAAAAAAGTATAAATGTGCTGAGTAAGGCGTATTTTAGGTATCTGTACTCTCCT
>JAFMOD010000140.1:410517-446891 GCA_019802435.1 Corydoras maculifer
TATCTCCAGCTTTATCCTCTATTAGGGTCGCGGTGGGGTTCCCCATGCCCATCCAGGGGAGAGCGTCTCGGGCGCTGGGCAGATACACCCAGGACAGGGGGCCAATCCATCGCTGGGCACACACTCACTCACACATACACACTCTAAATTGGGCAATTTTGAGAATTCAATTAACTTGATCCATGTTTTTGGACTGTGGGAGGAAACTGGAGGAAACCCGGAGGAAACCCACGCAGACACGGGAAGAACATGGAAACTCCACCCAGATGGGGATTCGAACCGGGAATCCCTAGCGCTGAGAGGCGAATGTGCTAACCACTAAGCCACCGTGCCGCCCTCCTATAAATTGTATTGAATTATTTTATATTAACTAGCTGACGTTTGATTTCGTTGTAAATAGCGCCCTCTCCTGCACAGCATTATATTGACAGACTAATGACGTCAGGTCCTCACACGTCACTGCCTTTTGCGTTTACACAAAACTATAGGAGTTCTATATTGTCCCATTTTTATAATCAGTACACTGATAATGTTATTATTTAACCGCTGCTTCGCTTCGTCTTGCACATTTCAACATTTAATTAATATGTCGGGGTCATTAATATGCAGATATTTCTGATATGTATCATGGTTTTGGGTAGAATTCTTGTAAAATCAACATTAGTTTTTTTATGATGGTGCTGGTGCAGCTTTAAATTGAACAAACGGAAATGTAATTGGACGTTACTTTTAATGAAAGTGGTAAATTTTCAGTTTATGTAGATTCACTTCTTCATGAATAAAATTAATGAATCATACTTTAACTTATGGGCGGCACGGTGGCTTAGTGGTTTAGCACGTTCTCCTCTCAGCGGTAGGGATTCCCGGTTCGAATCCCCATCTGGGTGGAGTTTTCATGTTCTCCCCGTGTCTGCGTGGGTTTCCTCCGGGTTCTCCGGTTTCCTCCCACAGTCCAAAAACATGAATCAAGTCAATTGAATTCTCCAAATTGCCCCATATAGAGGGTGTGTGAGTGTGTGCCCAGCGATAGATGGTTTAGGGTTCCCCCCTGTCCTAAGTGTTTCTGCTCAGCGCCTGAAACGTTCTTCCCTGGATGGGCATGGGGAACCAACCCCCCTCCCCGCGACCCTAATAGAGGATAAAGCAGAAGATAATGGATGAATGGATTTACACTGTACAGTTATGGCACTGTAACAGATGTAAACTAGAGTTATGAGGGCGTTGTGGGTGGGATTATGTCCGTTTAGTTTTGGTTCAGGGTCCGAATCGCCGTTGGGTAGAAGCTCCTCCTGGATCCTCTCTGGGTTTGAAAGACGAGACGAAAAGGCCGTCCTGATGGCAATAAAGTGCAGAGCTTGTTGTTAGGGTTTGTTGTGTGAATGTTATTAAATAGTTTAGCGTCTGACTAAGTTGAAAACGAGCTCATTACGCGTCGACGGCATTTATGAAATCCGGAATTTGGTTCAGTGTCTTTAAACGACATGGTGATTTGTTCTGTTGGTCTTTCTTTTAACCCACTTTGTTGTGTGAACCTGTCAGCTCGGCCGGCCTGCGCAAAAAGATGTCAGGCGGCTAATTCGTGTCTTAGTGAATTAAGTTTCGTCCTCCGTCCGCACGCAGCTGCCTAGCTCCCAGTCATTCCCCCAGATTCGGCCCATCTGAATCGCCGTACATGTGGAATCTGGTCTCTCTGTCTTAATTCATTAGCTCTCCGGAACCACGGGCGGCAAACAAATGATTCTTCTTGTCTCCTGTCTATTTTTACGTTCTTTCACAGTTAGTATTTTCCCGAAGGCGAAACACTCACATGCTCGTGCCATATAGTCCTTGGAAGTATTTTAGACATGTGAAATTTAATTAAAAATAAAATAAGAATATGTGAATAAATAAAAAAAAAAATGAATGGCATTCTAGTATGCCGTCTATTCATGTGCGATTTGCTTCAGTATGGAAGGAAATAAATATTTAACGAATATTATAAACATATTTTGTCATTTGGTTAAGGTAAAACTACAGCTGAATAGTTTCTAGTCAGCAAATTAATTAGCTTCAGCGTTAATGGCAAGCGTAACAAAACTAACGATGGGTTTTAAGATGGATTCTGAGCCTTGTCATTGTGTAGTTTGTACACTAGAGGGCACAGTATTTTTTTATAATAATTAGTAGCAGTTTATTGGCTTATAATGGAAAATCGTACAAAATGATCATTAGGTTTGTATTTATTATTTAAACTGATATACTGTTTCTTGTCCAAATATTATTTTGCTGTAACGTAGAGCTAGTATTTATTCTGCTTAAAGTTATCGTGAACTAATAATCAATTACACACAAAGTCCTGTGTTTCTATTAATATACCATTATTAGATTTGTGCTCAGAGTGTTAACACACACCACATTGACTATTTTCATTTATTCTAGAAATATTTTAAATTAAAAAATCTGTAAATATTATACCGAATAGCAATACACTGCATTAAAGATGGAGTTGTGACCAGTCAGTATGAGCTGTAGATGTGGCCCGAATCCCACAGTCTTGCCCACCCTCCCTCAGTCGCAGTCAGTGGTGTAGAAACCGCTGAGACATGTGTTTTATGGGTTGTGGGCTTGCTCCTTATTAGATTTTCTTGTTAATTCAGCCCTTTGGTTTAGTGTAAAAGACCTGAGGGTCTTCAATTCCAAATCAAAAAATATATATAATGGAGATGTGACTTGTAGGAAAAATCGTGAACAACTCCCCGGTGAGGCAGCTGGAAAATATTGCAGATGATCTACCATTATACGTTTCTGAAAATCCGAGCTGCAAGTCGATTCTCCGGAGTAAAGCCACCTGCCTTTTCTGCTGAGATACGCAATGTACGCGTACGGGAGGCAGCCCGTATTTCAACCGGCTCTATTCAATTAGAGCTGCACCTGTGAAACGGCGCACATAACCTTTTCTAGGCTTTTTGAGTCTTTAATCTTCGGGATTCTTTTTTATATCATTATTTTTCTTTTCTTTTTTTTTACACTTATATCATGTACTATCTCCACCACAGATATCGTCTTCTTCAGATTACTACTGAAAGACTTTCAGTTTAAGAATATCATTCAACCGAACCATCCATCCATCCATTATCTTCCGCTTTATCCTCTATTAGGGTCGCGCGCGGGGGGGGTTTCCCATGCCCAACCAGGGGAAACGTCTCGGGCGCTGGGCAGATACACCCAGGACAGGGCCAATCTCTCGCTGGGCACACACTCACTCACACAGGCACACTCTATATGGGGTAATTTGGAGAACTCAATTGACTTGATCCATGTTTTTGGACTGTGGGGGGAAACCGGAGAACCCGGAGGAAACCCACGCGGACACGGGGAGAACATGGAAACTCCACCCAGATTGGGATTCGAACCGGGAATCCCTAGTGCTGAGAGGAGAACATGCTAACCACCAAGCCACCGTGCCGCCCTCAACCGAACCATATTCAGAATTTAAAAGTTAAACGTACATTTGAATACACTTTGCTGAAAGGTCAGAAAATTAGACTGGGGGGGGGGTGAATTACTCCTCTTTATACTGTATGTGCAAATCAATGAGCAGCTCTACGCTCGGCAGTAAAGGCAGAAGGGCCTGGACGGCTCTAATTACTGAGGTGCTGTATTGAGTTTTTTAATGACCCGCTGAACAATGGTTCTCCTAAGGAATATGTTCAGGCATGGACCATGTTCAATTTGCATATTTATTGTGAAGCAACATGACAAGAGAAAAAAAAAGAAACTGGGGTTGCTTTTCTTTATAAACCATAAAACATTAAAAGCTGTATTATATAATCATTAATTTAAAATGTGATCTGATTTATAATCCTAACATAATGCCCCTGATGTCCCGTACAGCCAAAAAGACGACGTGATAATTATCTGTATATTAAAAACTTTAAAAAAAAAAAAAAAAGCGCTTTAAAAAGTTTAAAAAGTGGTTTAACATTCATTCATTCATCGACCCAGGACAGGGCGCCAATCCATCGCCGGACACACACTCACTCACACAGACACACTCTATATGGGGTAATTTGGAGAACTCAATTGACTTGATCCATGTTTTTGGACTGTGGGAGGAAACCGGAGAACCCGGAGGAAACCCACGCGGACACAGGGAGAACATGGAAACTCCACCCAGATTGGGATTCGAACCGGGAATCCCTAGCTCTGAAAGGGGAACATGCTAAACTACCAAGCCACCGTGCCGCATATATATATATATATATATATATATATATATATATATATAATTAAAAAATAAAATGGTAAGTAGCTCACTCGTTGAGTGTTGGGTTATATGAAGTGTGGGGGGGGAGGGGTGGCTTGATACTTGAGTCTGCCAGACGTTGTGGGCTCTTGTTCAAGGCCCTCATTGATCCAGGGGTACTGTATTATGGTTTATGCTTTCATTATTATTTGTAAGTGACTTGAATTAAAAGCATCTACAAAATTACATAAATTAAGTCAGATAAATATTCTGAAACTAAATCGAGTTTTTTTACCAAAGGCCCCAAAAAAGCGAACATACTGAGGGTAAATATATTAGCTCGGGCATCTTGGGCTCAGCATTAAAGCAGAAGGACTACTATAATTACAAACAAGTCGCATTGAGTTTTTAATGACCCAATCTAGCAATGCTTCCTCAAGAACAGCCTATTGGCTCTTTTAAGTCCCCCCCCCCAAATTACCTGTCGAATTTAACACTGGAGTTTGCAAAGACAAAGCCAAGTTCTTCCAGTGTTTGTTAGTATTGATTTCTCAATAGATCTCTCATCTGACTAATACTAATGCCTCACGGCCGCTGGTGAGGGAGTGCTGCTAATGTAATATTCATTCGCTTCAGCACGAGGGAATGATAAATAAACGAGTCACGCTTCAGAATTTTTAAACCATGAATTATTAAAAACGTCATAACCATAAGAAACCAAACTGAGTCATGCTGTGATAACATCAGCGCGCCATCGCTGTGTCCAATAAAGGCTCCGTGGCATGACGGTGGTTCAGCAACACAATCATGCTAATGCATTTTCATCACATAAAGTACCAGTCAGAAGTTTGGACACGCCCCCTTCTCGCTTCATCCTCAATTTCCTCCACTTACCATAAAGATGGACTTTTACAATTACAGACTGTAGTCCATCTGTGTCCTGTGTTGTTGTTCGTCCCCTGTTGGTTCTCAGGAGCATTACGGAACTCGTATCATTTGGGTGGTGGATTGCTGATTGTCAGTTCTGAGGGGGGTGTTAGTGTAGTTTCATTTCCACCTCAGTGACACTGCTGGGATAGGACTAATGCACCCACCCAATAAGCCCTGCTCTGTGGGGGTACTATTGGGGTTCTGACCATTAGAGAACAGAGAACACAGTATGTACGGTAGAACACAAACAGATGGAAGGGGGTGTGTCCAAACTTTTGACTTCTACTGTATATAGTAAAATACATTTAAAAAAAATCTTTGGTGTATGAAATGATGGTCTGGATGTAAACGGTGGCGAGAACACTGGAACATCTGTAATAACACTTATGCTTTATGTTTTTTCCAGAATAAAGATGGAGGTTCCCCGAGCGGTGCTCTTCAGCATGCTTCTGTGTTTAGGTGAGAATAGGTTTCGGATTCATTAAATAAACACAGTTTATTTACTTTAATGGCATTCTGAATCCGTCATTTTCTGATTGTTGTGTTTATTTTTTTTGTTTTACAGCTGTTTCTGAAAGTGAGATCGGTAAGAACTCTCTTCATTATCATTGACAATTAGTAAAATAATAGATTCATTAGTGCATTCCATCTTTACCTTTATCCTGTACTAGGAACAAGGGTTGCGGGGGTGCGTTGGTTCCCCACACCCATCCTGGGCACACACACACACACACCCACCCACACACACACACACACACTGTATATATAGGGGCAAATTAGGGCAGCCAGTCCACCCTGAATCTATGTTTTTGGACTGTGGGAGGAAACCGGAGAACCCGGAGGGAACCCACAGGGAGACGGGGAGAACATGGAAACTTCACTCAGATTGGGATTCAAACCTGGATCCTCAGCAATGAGAGGCGAATGCCCGGACAACTAAGCCACCGTGCTGCCCCCTAGATTAATTATGTATTTTCAAAGTAACTGCATACTATACATACTATATATATTAAAAAAATCATTGCATTATTGTAAACAAAGTTCTGATTCTATATAAAAGAAACGGACAGTTAATTAATTAATAAGTTGACCAGCTTGCTGTCTTTCTATAGACCGCTCAAAAATGAACTAATACAGCTGCTGATAGAATATTCATTCATCCATCCATTATCTTCTGCTTTTATCCTCTATTAGGGTCGTGGGGGGGGTTCCCCATGCCCATCCAGGGGAGAACATTTCGGGCGCTGGGCAGATACACCCAGGACAGGATGCCAATCCATCGCTGGGCACACACTCACTCACCCGCACTCTATATGGAGCAATTTGGAGAACTCAATTGACTTGATCCATGTTTTTGGACTGTGGGAGGAAACCGGAGAACCCGGAGGAAACCCACACGGACACAGGGAGAACGTGCCAAACCACTAAGCCACCGTGCCACCCCTGATAGAATATTCATTCATTTATTATCTCCCGCTTTATCCTATATTAGGGTTGTGGTGGTGTTCCCCATGCCCATCCAGGGGAGAACGTCTCGGGCGCTGGGCAGATAGACCCAGGACAGGGCGCCAATCCATCGCTGGGCACACACTCACTCACACATACACACTCTATATGGGGCAATTTGGAGAATTCAGTTGACTTGATCCATGTTTTTAGACTGTGGGAGGAAACCGGAGAACCCGGAGGAAACCCACACGGACACGGGGAGAACATGGAAACTCCACCCAGGTGGGGATTCGAACCGGGAATCCCTAACGCTGAGAGGCGAACGTGCCAAATCACTAAGCCACCGTGCCGCCCCTGATACAACATTATTAATTATTTTTTTATTAATATCAGAATATCAGAAGTGTAATAATTGGTATGAAAATGTAAATGTATAACAAACATGAAAATGTTTTCATTGTGTGTTTTAGCAAAGAACAACACCGTGTTCTTGAACGAGGATTATCAGATCCACCTCTCAAAGGGTGACGTCGATGTGCTGTTCAAGCCCAAGCATGACCCGGGTCAGACGGTGGAGCTGATGAAGGGCATGGAGGTGGTGAGCCCACGGGTCAAACTGAACCAGCACGTTCTCGTTGTGGATAAGGTCAAAGAGAGCGATGAGGGAACCTACATTGTCAAATCCGGTGAAGACTCTGAGAACATTAAGAGCTTCAAACTCATCGTCAGAGGTCTGCTTTCCCATTTCAAAGCCCTGAGCTCACATCATTTGATGTATGTTTTCATGTTTGGGGGGTTGGGGGGGGGGTAAATTTGGGTCTATTAATAGAATATTTGCACCGGTGAGGTAGCTGTGATCAATCCCTAGGTTTTTAATGTTGGTATTGTCATTAAATTTATCGTTTAAAATGGTCAACCGTACATTAGAGATGAGACAGTGACAGCGTTTTAATGGTGTGATTATTGTCACGATTATTAACGAGCTGATATTTAGTTAAAAAAAAAAGAAAATACGCAGGGCTTTTGCTAAATATTAAGACTATTATTAATATTAAGATTATTAAATATTTATTAGAACGTCCATCCATTCATCCATTATTTTTTGCTTAATCCTATGCTACAGTCGCGGTCTCCCCATGCCCATCCAGGGGCGAATGTATCGGGCGCTGGGCAGACACACACCCCCTCACTCACACACACACTATTAAGGGGCAAATTGCAGCAGCCAATTCACCTTGAATCCATGGTTTTGGACTGTGGGAGGATGCCAGAGAACCTGGACATGGCATAATCTGCATATATATATTTTTTTATGACTGTTGTCATGACGATGTTGAGTCGCTCTCACGATTATTGAGTTGTAAAGATTTTAATCGCGATTAATCATAAAAACAATTAATTGTCAGATCTTTATTGTACATACAACATCAGTCCATATTTATATGTATTGGTGGCATAGTGATTAGCATGTTCTCCTCTCAGCAGTGGAGATTCCCGGTTCGAATCCCAATCTGGGTGGAGTTTGCATGTTCTCCCCGTGTCCGCGTGGGTTTCCTCCGGGTTCTCCGGTTTCCTCCTACGGTCCGAAAAACGAATTCTCAAAATTGCCCCATATGGAGTGCGTGCGTGCGTGTGTGTGAGTGAGTGAGTGAGTGTGTGTGTGTGTGTTAGAAAGTCATTTTGCAACTGCAGCCCAGGTTTTTATATGGTGCTTATTATCAGGCTGAACCCGGGGGGGGGGGGGGGGGGGGGGGGGGGGGGGGGGGGGGGGGGGGGGGGGGGGGGGGGGGGGGGGGGGGGGGGGGGGGGGGGGGGGGGGGGGGGGGGGGGGTTCATGGCCTCATGTCTCTTTCTTGTGTTTTTTTTTTTTTTTTTTTTTTTTTTTTTTACAGACTGCATTGCTCAAGAGAACGTGAAATATCTACTTGACTTTCTGATACATACACCCTTCACCCCGCAGCGGGTGGAATTTCGCCCCGGTTTTGCTGAATCCAGTTATGCGTCTCAGCCAGTACAGGAGCTGCTGGACCCTACTGGCATCTACAAGGATGGCTACGAGGATCGCCTCAGCATCTCTGAGCAAACCATCATCCTGAAGGGTGTAACCGCGCACGATGAGGGCAGCTACACCATCACTGATGACAGTAGGGAGCACAGCATGAAGGTCTGCCTCAATGTGAAAGGTGAGACGGTCTTTTTAGGCACCTATTCTGTACCATTTCATTTATTATAACGGCGTCCACTGTAGTTTAGACTGACCATGAGCGATGACCGATGGTGAAGTAAACGTCCCGCATTGCAATCTTTTCATTTTATTGTGTTGAGTGTTAGATGTTCTGATGCTGGGACTGTATTGTGGATCAGGGATTAGGATTAAGGATTAGAGGAAGTACGGAAACAAATGAGCCACTGTCTTTGTTTTACATCAACTCAGTGGAACTTCAGTGCTAAGAATCATCTCTTTATCTTTAACACTTAATCCTCTACTAGGGTCATGGAGGGGGGGGGGTTCCCCATGCCCATACAAGGGTGATCACTTTAGGCGCTGAGCAGATACACCCAGGACAGGGTGCCAATCCACACACTTACTCACACAGACACACATAATATATATATATATAGAGGGCAGCACGGTGACTTAGTGTTTGGCATGTTCTCCTCTCAGCGCTAGGGATTTCCGGTTCGAATCCCCATCTGGGTGAAGTTTCCATGTTCTCCCCGTGCCCGCGTGGGTTTCCTCCGGGTTCTCCGGTTTCCTCCCACAGTCCAAAAACTTGGATCAAGGTCAATTGAGTTCTCCAAATTGCCCCATATAGAGTGTGTTTATGTGAATGAGTGTGTGCCCAGCGATAGATTGCTGAGCGCCCGAAACGTTCTCCCCTGGATGGACATGGGGAACCCCCTCACACCGTGACGCTTATAGCGGATGAAGCAGAAGATAATGGATGGATGGATGGGTAATTACAGACCGCTTCCATATTGCATTAGAGTGATACATATAAAGGCAATTTACATTGAGCAGTCAATTCACCTTAAATCTATGTTTTTGGACTGTGGGAGGAAACCTCGTAGACTATTAAACAAGAGTTAGTAAAGGGAAATAATCAAGTATATAGAGTAACTAAAGTACGTTATTCCAGAACTACAAAATACATCTGTATATTAAAGTGGAGCTGATTTAAAATGGACAGTGGGTGTCGAGTGTATACATCTCATTTTAAACATGTTTTTAAACGTATATAAGTCTGAGCTTAGACCCACTGGACTACACATCGGCAGTGTGCAGTGTTGGCAGGGGCAGGAGAGGGTGCTTTGATTTCGATCACTTACTGAATGGTTAATGCGGGTTAAGTGTCGCGGCCCTTTCAGCCTCTTAATAAGTACGACACGGATCCGGGATGCTGGGGCGGGATGCTGGGGTGGGATGGGGTGGGGGGTGGGGGTTGACTCTATCCTCCACCATTAAGTACCCTTCTATTACAGCCTTAATGATCGTATAACGCCAACAGTGCAGTTCTATTCAGAGTTGTATCATTATACACCTCCCTCCCGCCTCCTTTTCAGAGAGGCAGAGAGAAAAGGGACGGGGGGGTGAAGCGATGAGTGTGTGTGTGTGTGGGGGGGGCAATTAAGAGTGCATTTGAGGTAAGATGGCACAGAGTGATTACGAGGTTGGATGAGGCAGAGTGAGGGAGCAAAGTCGAGGATGCGGGTGATTAAATGGAAGGGCGGCAGCGTTTTTGCGGTCGGCGTGATGGAGCGGCGCCGCGCACGTTTATCTGAGGCGGAAAAGACGAACTCGACGTAAGAAAATAGAAATATTAAATAATGAATGCAGGAGCGAAAGACGAAGGAGGTGTCGGCAGTTCTCCTCCACTGACTGCACCATTCATCCGATCTATTATTCATGTCCTCCTCTCCTCCGCTGACTTCATTCCCTCTCTCGCTCTCATCTCCAATAGTTCTGTATTTTCACTTTTTTTTACGTTCATTAGATCACCCTGCAGAAAGGGAAACGTCCAGTTTATAAGCTAATTACCGACGTTTGGTTATTCTCAGTTTGTTTTCATTTATTTATCTTCCCTTTCTTGCTTCTTTACTCTGAAGTCCCCTCTCGTTTGATTTCTTCCCCAATTTATTATTTTATTACTCTTACTATTTTTCCCAAAATAATTTTACATTATTCATCCATTCATTATCTTCCATGGGGATATAGAACTCCTCTTTTAACTATTTTATTTTTTTATAACTATTGACCTGTAATGTTCTCATTTGTAAGTCGCTTGGGGCAGGGGGTATTATCCAGAGAGAAGGTTTTGGGAGCTGGGCAGATCCACACAAGTCAAAATGCCTATTCATCTCTGGGCACACACACATAGATACACACTATATAGGGGCAATTTATCCATCCATCCATTATGTTCCACTTTATCCTCTACTAGGTTCGCGGGGGGGTTCCCCATGCCCATCCAGGGGAAAACCAATGCAGACACGGGGAGAACATGGAAACTCCACTCAGATGGGGATTCGAACCAGGAATTCCTAGCGCTGAGAGGCGAACATGCTCAAACCACTAAGCCACTGTGCAGCCGTAGGGGCAATTTATATAGGAGCAATTCAGAGTTTATCTTCAATCCTTTTTCTATCTTCCTCTCCTGTTTTTCAGAACACGTGAATGTTTTTGACGTTCCCGTCGGAGGCACCTTCAAATTCACCCTGCTCCTCAACAGTTCCTCTGCCACCGTGACCTACTTCCCTGAATCTGCAGATCCCATAATGATTATGAACAAGGGGGAGCTGAACGTGCCTCCTGAGCTGGAGGGACGGTTCACCGTGGAGGACTCGCTGTGCAGCCTGGAGAACGTGAAGGCCACTGACGCTGGACATTTTGAAGTCAACGATGCGGAAGGATTCTTAGTGTCCAACAACTACCTGAAGATGGAGCGTAAGGAACCCGCAGTCACGTTCCACCATTTGTTATGATAAGCCAATAAAGGCAACGATAACTAGTTAAGCGATTGATTTGATGTCATCATTTTCATTGGTACTCCGATCCTGGCTTCACTCCACTGGCTGCCGGTGCATTTTAGAGTTCATTTTAAGATCCTTTTATTTGTTTTTAAATCTTTAAATGGACTCGCCCCGCCCTACATCTCTGAGCTCCTCCACCTGCATCAGCTGCTCCTGGAGGTCCCGAGGTCCAAACCTAAGCTCAGAGGGGACCGAGCCTTTTCAATTGCGGCTCCTAAGCTCTGAAATGACCTCCCTCTATATATTAGACCGGCCTCTTCACTGTCCACTTTTAAATCAAGTCTTAAAACACATTTTTACTCTCTGGCTTTTAACCCTGATTTTACCTTGGTTTGTATTATTTTATTGTTTTTATTGTATCATCCATCTTCCATCCATCCATTATCCTCTATTAGGGTCGCGGGGGGGGTTCCTCATGCCCATCCAGGGGAGAACGTTTTGGGCACTGGGCAGATACACCCAGGACAGGGCGCCAATCTATTGCTAGGCACACACTCACTCACACACACACACTATATGGGGCAATTTGGAGAACTCAATTGACTTGATCCATGTTTTTGGACTGTGGGAGGAAACCGGGGACCCCGGAGGAAACCCACGCGGACACGGGGAGGACATGCAAACTCCACCCAGATGGGAATTCGAACTGGGAATACCTAGTGCTGAGAGGTGAACGTGCTAAACCACTAAGCCACCGTGCCGCCCTTATTGTATTCTTGTTTTTATAATTTTAAGTTTTAAACACTTTGCAGCACTTTGTTTCAGCTGCTGTTGTTTTTAAAGTGCTTTATAAATTGAGTTGAGTTGAGTTGAGTTGAGTTGAGTTGAGTTGAGTTGAGTTGAGTTGAGTTGAGTTGAGTTGAGTTGAGTTGAGTTGAGTTGAGTTGAGTTGAGTTGAGTTGGTACGTAATGCGTCGTGATGGTGTAGGGTTAGGGTTAGGGTTACAGAGCCATCTTGAGCCATTCCACTTTATTACAAGTGGAACTGAAATGTTCTTTTTTATTTTTTCTCACAGCCTACCGCTTGCCCACTGTCTTTTTGGCCGTCATCTCTCTGGTGGGCTTGCTGGTGGTCCTGCTCCTTGTGTGTTTGGTTTCCTGTCTGCTGAAAGTGCGCAAAAGGGCGGCGAAGGCACGAGCCGTCGAGAAGATTGCCAATAATGCAGGAAACGAGGAAGGAGATGCTTTCAGACAGGTAACATATTCATTTACTAAGTTATTCTCCGACACGAAACACTTGAAATGGGTTTTATTCAGCTATAAGGGTCACCCATGCCCATCCAGGGGAGAACGTTTTGGGCGCTGGGCAGATACACCCAGGACAGGACGCCAATCTATCACTGGACACACACTCACTCACACACACACACACTCTATATGGGGCAATTTGGAGAATTCCATTGACCTTGATCCATGTTTTTTGGACTGTGGGAGGAAACCAGAGAACCGGGAGGAAACCCACGCGGACACGGGGAGAACATGGTTACTCCACCCAGATGGGGATTCGAACCGGGAATCCCTAGCGCTGAGAGGAGAACGTGCTAAACCACTAAGCCACCGTGCCGCCCTCACAATATCTTGACAAAACCATTTGAAGAACCAAATGTTATTTGGTGGAATGTGGTGAAACGCGGGCCTCAATGCGACCGTGACGCGCAGCTGTAATTACGGTCTCATTAGCCAGCTGTAATGAGTCATGTGTTTTGAGCTTCTTACCGACGTGTTCCGAATTTAAGGAAATAATCCGAAGCCGAGCTCAGAGCTGAAGTGATGCATTGTGGTTAGCTGGGACATTGTTGTTCAGGCCTGTCGTACATGCCGTAATCACATCCAGAATGATCTCAATACCTTAGCGTGACAGAATAAACCTCATTTCTAAACATAATAACTTCGAGGGCGGCGTGGTGCTCGGCACATCCACCTCCCAGCGCTGGGGTTCGAATGTCAAGCTTGGCAGAGTTTTCATGTTCTAAATGAATAAACTCTTTGTGAAGTGTTTTATTGGTATTGAAGTCCCAAGAGGATTTGAGTGCTTGGACCAAGAGGGCGTGGTAGATCAGGGGTTCCATCGTTGGGGTATCAATCTGATATCTTAAATCCAGAGTCCACCAGAGTTGCTCTATGACTGACCATGTGCTGTAGTCCACCTATAGAGTTAGGATGCTTGTAAGTCACATTGGATACTGGCCTTCACAAAATGACCTCATGTCATGTTATGTAAGAACGCAAACAGGGTTCGGGTCAAGGTTTTGAAGCTTCTTCACGAATGGACACCATGCCAAAAAAGAAAAGGACCTAACTGGCAAAAAAGAAATACTTACTTTCGCCAGATGCTTAAAACCCATAGCACACCTTAACACACGTTACACCACCTCCAGCAACGAGTGTAACCCAATTATCAACAATGACTGACTGTACTCCCTCCAAAGACATGTTTCCAGTAATGAGGACATTAAATGTTTAACACTGGATGCTTCATAATAAACCCATTGTGGTTGTGTATGGCATGGAAAGCATCTCGGGAGACATGCAGCGCGTCCTTCAGTGTACCATCACATCTCATTAATATAATGTCGTATTTGCAAAATCTAAACCTCGGTCTTTTGGCAGTGAATTTTAACCTCATTTCCACGAGCCTCCCTCACAGCAGCATTCTGACGGCCAGCTTCTTTTAGCATGGTTTAAAGGTGATAACTGATGTGGCTTTCAACATGAAGCATAAATTGCTGATTTGCACTTAAATTACAGTTTCAAAGCCTTTTTTTTCTTTCTTTTGGAAGCGAGTGGGCACCGCATCTGAACACGGGCACGTAAAGGCTCCGTACATCAGGCTCCCGAAGTCTCTATTAGCCTCACCGACACGAACATCAATAACCTGATTGAGGGGGATAGTCGAGGAACTCATTAAGGCGGAACGTTACAGGCAGCTTGAAGCACAATGTGTTTGGTGGAGAGACGGGCTGTGAGGTTTAGCGCCGGGGAAGATTGATGAACTGGCTTTTCACCGTCAGATTGCTTTAGCACCGCGACAAATGCTTATTCTCATTGTCTTAATATTTCCATCATTTTTTTTCACAATGCACTTCAACGTAAATATATATAGTGACTTCTACCACATGACTGCTTAGAATGTATTTTATTCCATATATTTATATATTTATTAATAATTAGTTCATATAATGTAGTTCTCCCTCTAATCGCATGGGTTTTGCCCACTTCAGTTTCCTTCCACAGTCCGAAAAAAATGGAATTCAAGGTGAATTGGCTGCTTTAAATTCATTCATTCATTATCTCCCGCTTTGTCCTCTATTAGGGTCGCGGTGGGGTTCCCCATGCCCATCCAGGGGAGAACGTTTCTGGCGCTGGGCAGATAGACCCAGGACAGGGCGCCAATCCATCGCTGGGCACACACTTACTCACACACACACTCTTTATGGGGCAATTTGGAGAACTCAATTGACTTAATCCATGTTTTTGGACTGTGGGAGGAAACCGGAGAACCCGGAGGAAACCCACGCGGACACGGGGAGAACATGGAAACTCCACCCAGATGGGGATTCGAACCGGGAATCCCTAGCGCTGAGAGGCGAACGTGCTAAACCACTAAGCCACCGTGCCGCCTCTGCTTTAAATTGAACTCTAAATTGCCCCTGTATTGCATGCGTGCCCAGCAGTGGAATGGTGCCCTGTCCTGGGTGAAATATTCTTCCCTGGATGGGCATGATGACCCTCATGTAGTACTGTAGTAGAGAATTAAATAGAAAATAATGAGCTAAAATTAGACCTTTATTTATAATGTTATGTTATATTCATAATTCATGCTACGGCCCAGGACAAAGTAATTGCTGTTGAATATTGATACTCTCTCGGATTGGTCTGCTGAAGGGTTTATTTTCAGAGCCCTTAATTACTGCCCCAGTGCATTAACCCCCAACTTTCCAACAAGCTGGACAATGCGGTGAACTTAATTAAACCGTATCGCCGGTGTTTACTGATGATCTTTAATAAAGGTTGCTTCTTCTCGTGACCACAGGTGGTAAAGGACGCCTGCTCCCGCCAAAACGATGAGGCCCCAGTTCTCTCACAGAAAGAAGACATTACTGAGAAATCCCAGAGCACCGAAGTCAGCATTAAGGTTTGTAGTGCTTCAAACAAGACGGGGTTTATTTTCGATCAGTCTTTAATGTAAGACAGCAAATTGCAAAGATGGAGTTTGAAGTTCTTCCATCTGTTTGTGTTCTACAGTACATACTGTGTACTCTGTTCTCTAATGCTCAGAACCCCAATAGCACCACCACAGAGCAGGGGTTATTGGGTGGGTGCATTATTCCTATCCCAGCAGTGTCACTGAGGTGGAGAAATGAAACTACACTAACACCCCCCACCACATCAGTGTTACTGCAGAACTGACCATTAACAATCCACCACCCAAATGATAGCTGTTCTGTGATGCTCCTGAGAACCAACAGGGGGCGAACAACAACACAGAACACAGATGGACTACAGTCTGGAATTGTAGAACTACAAACTCCATCTGTATAATAAGTGGAGGAAATAGATGATGGAGCAAGAAGGGGGCGAGGCCTTAATTTTAACTTCCATCCATCTATTATCTTCCGCTTTATCCTATATTAGGGTCGCGGGGGGGTTCCCCATGCCCATCCAGGGGAGAACGTTTCGGGCGCTGGGTAGATCTATCGAGGGGCACACACTTATTCACACAGACACTTTATATGGGGCAATTTAGAGAACTCAATTGATGCATGTTTTTGGACTGTGGGAGGAAACCGGAGAACCCGGAGGAAACCCACGGGGACACGGGAAGAACATGGAAACTCCACCCAGATGGAGATTTTGAACCGGGAATCCCTAGAGCTGAAAGAAGAACATGCCAACCACTAAACCAATGTGCCACCCAATTTTTAACTTGTACTGTATGTTATGACTCATGTTACCATGAGTTTCTTGAGGTTGTTGATGCCACCTCTGGGTGAAGTAAAAGTTTTTTAATCATCCAGCTTAATGACTATAAAGTAATTTGTTGACGCAGTAACAATTCCTATTTTAAAACTCTTGATTTTTACTCTTGGAATCATTTGATCTAACACCAAATGTTCTGATTAGGGTTTGGAAGTATCTGCTAAAGATACAAGTATCAACGAGAAGAACATGGAGACCAGTGACTCTGGAGTGGGCATCGAGAACACAGCTTGCCTTCCACTCGACAGCGATACTGATGCACTAACTGCCCCCCCTTCAGAAACCGACGCCCTGAATTCTTCTAAATCGACTGCCAAACAGGAACCTAAACTAACTGTGGAACCTCCAAAACCAGCGACGACCCCCGAAGCCAAGCCGGCGTCTGACAAAGAACCCCCCGCGTCTCTGAAGCCAGAACCCTCGCCTGAACCGAAGCTTTCTGTTACACCAACCAAGGAAACCAAAACTACCCTCTCGCCAACCCCCGAGTCCAAGCCAAGCCTGAGTCCCTCCCCCGAACCGACTCCTGAGGCCAAACCGGCACAAAGTCCAAAAGCTGTCACACCGACGCCTGACCTGAAATCTGCCTCCAGTCCGGCGGAAACGGCCGTCTCCCCAACACCACCCAGCATTCCATCGCCAGCGGTAATTCCAACCCCTGATCCCAAGCCTGCTGTCTCTCCATCTCCCGATCCTAAACCAGCTCTCTCACCAATGTCCGACCCAAAACCAACCACCAACGGCACTCTGGAGTCCAAATTCGACGCGGAATCAGAGCCGAGTCCAGATTTGAAAGTCCCGGCGAAGACTCCCGAGGTCAGCGCCGCTCCAGAGATTAATGACGGTGCACCAGCCTCAGGCCTGGAGGAGGCATCCACCACCTGAGGTCAAACCCACTGCCTCTATTTTGCCCCCCCCCCCTCCACTTGTCTGTACCATCACTGACAATCGAGCTCTAACAACAAGCAAGAACTCAACTCAAGGAGGGCTTCTGTAGTCTAGAAAATCTCACTCTCGATGTACAACTAACAAACGGTGACAATTCACTGTAATCCACCCAATTTTTGGCGAATTATTCACTCCGTAGCACCGTTCCATCCATAACAAAAGGCGTACCAGGAGGTCCGGGGGATTCTTTATTTGGGCGCCGGCCGACAGAAAGCCTTCGATATGCAAATAAAATGTACAAATGCATCGTTTCTCTCTAATTACAACTGCATGCCGAAATCAAGAGAATGAACAAGCTCATTAGTCTCTGACTTTTCAAGATCATGGTGGTAAAAAGACGCTGGTTTGGCTGATCGAGATCAATTTCCCCAGTTCCTGTTTGTTCTTCATATGTTTTGTTTGAATATTTAAAACATTGGAGTCCTGTTAAAAAAAGAAAAAAAAAAAAAAAGAAAAGACAATTCCTAAAAAAAAAATTGTATTTGTAGTAGAGCAAGCCGTTAAAGTTCTGAATCATATTACAAACAGCACGCTGAAAACGTTTACCTGACCATTCCAATGACACGGGAGCTGAACACAAGCGGCAGCCAGAATGACCAAATATCACCGTCGTACCTGGACCTTTCTCTTTCTTCTGTGTTCGCCATTTTGAACTCTTCCGAACCCCTATTCCACATGAGCCACTTTACAGGTGCCACAGCCCCGCCCACAGGATTAACAAGGTAACTGGAGACAAAAAAAAAAAGCCCCGATTTCTGATTTGGAGGCAATGTTTGAACACTCCTATCATTGCTTTCTTCGTGGACACTACGGACTTTGAATCTTTTAGGCCTTAACTGTTCAATTTATTAGGCACAAGTCTGTTACACGAGATATTCGAGACCTTCTAAATCAGTATTTGCTGGATGTGATGCCATTTCTGAGAAAAGAAAATGCTCCTGAGCATCTCGATCAAATTTTAGCACAGGGTACATGGACACGCATCAGCGCAGAAGATTGTTTGGTACCACACCCAATGCCCAGTGTGTAGTTGGTAATAAGTTGGTTTGGGTTTTTTTTTTTTTTTTTTTTGGGCCGTAGATAATCAGGCATTTCAGAAACAATCGGAACGCGTTTACAGAAACTGTTGGTGCCTCCTGTAGGATCTGAACACCACTGCCCTTTTACTTTTGTGTCAACAGTGTTGGGGGGTGGGGGACGGGCAACAATTGTATGGTAAGAACATGAAGATTGTAGCTAGTTTACAAGATGTCCTTATACCTATACGAGGTCCAATATTAGTACTGGGTAGATTGTGCTAATGTCTCTACCTCGTGATGTTAGACAGGTCGGGGGGTAAAAAAAAAATCTTTACTGTCGTGCGTTCACGAACAAAAAAAAAAAAGGGAAAAAAAAGGTCTAGTAGATTTTCTGCTAAAAGCACAACATTCGATCAACCAACTAAAACTTCGCAGTGTCACCAATCTCCTAAACCAACGTCCTCTACCGTTTATCCAGGATGGCCTTGTTCTTTCTAAGCCTTTGACACTTAGTACACTTTTATTAGAGTTGATTCTTTTTTAAAAGCCATAAGGTACACATCATTATTATGTACAATATAAATGCGCCTGTTCATTAATCCCTTAATAACAGTCCTTAAATGGCTCTGTAAAGGGATTTCTGATATAAGTAATTGCAGACACATTGGGAATATGAGCTTTTAAAATTAAATAAACCTTTTAGTCACTGACGCTTTTCAGTCTCGCTTCGTAACCTGAGTGCTTGAGCCAGGAGCCATTTTATTACCCAATCCGCACTCTATTTATTTAAGACTTAACAGCAATACCACGTGCAAGAACTATGTACAATCACGCAAAACCTGTTGATTTGCCGTGTTTAGTAGACACGGGTTCCGACGGTGCATTCACCCATCTACGGTTCCAGCATAGTGCGTTATTTTCACAATGCCGAATGTTACATCAGCTCATAAAGGACGGCACGCCGAACCTAGTCCCGAATTTGTGGACTGTATAATATACACGGCAGAAAGCATTGGAACCCTTTTCTATTAGAACGTTTAACTATTAAAGCTGCGAAACAGGTTTACTGCACAATTCCCACAATGAGTAAGCACACCGACTAACATAAGCCTTCGTGTAAATCTGTGTCCTCGCCAGCTTGCTGTAAACTTTAAAGCTGCATTTTTAAAATGTTTTCCGTCCGCCTGAGACCAGAAGGACGTGCGGATTCCACAAATCCTTTCGTGTGGTTTCTCGCTAATGTGGCTTGTCGGGGAAATTTACATTCACGATTTACCTTCACCGTGTGGGCTTTTACCAACTGCGATGGGTAATAATAGATTAAAAAGCTTTAAGCCGGTTAGAAGTCTGATTGAAATAAGCAATATGCCCGTGTGTTATTTACTGCCTCAAATGAATAGCTACGAATGAGGACGTGTGCTCAGAAATATGCGCGAGCCCACACACACCGCCGTCTTTTTTGCACAAATTACGCATATCCCACTGAAACGTATAGATGCTAAAGCCAAGCACCTGAGCGACTTGCATTTCGGTACGCGTCCACACTCCATCATGCCTAACTATGACCTCGTTAGCAGTTCAGACATACTGCCGGTTGCGCCAGCAGAGCAATGTATGCCTAGTTCAGACCTAAAAACGGCATCGTGTTTAAGTTAAGGGAGAACTAACGAATGAGGTTGGATTTTTCCCACCGTCATTTACATTTGGTGAAATAAATTTGTATATTTAATCTTAATTGAAGTCGGTGCACCATTAGCTGAGATAGGTATTTGAAATGGTTGCATCTTATCTCAATGGAAACAGCTTTTTTTTAATGTATTTATTATTTTTTTCATTAAATTTTAAGGTGAGGTCAAGGGCAAACTTCACACCACCTTCACAAAGTCTTGCGCTCGGCTGGTGCAGCCGGCTGCCGGTCTTCACCCAGACATATTACCAAATCAAAAGTAAAGGGTCAGGCGAAATGCCGTGCCTCTGCACCAGACGAAAGTCAAGTGCCTTGCTCAGGGGCACAGCTGCAGTTAATCAAGCAGAATGCGAGCAACTGACCCGTTCTTGACACCAGCTCTCTAAGACTTGCGCATAGTCTGTGTAACAACCTTTGTACGATTCCACTGTAATTAGTCCGCCTTCGCTAACCCTCACTAACTTGTACCACCGTCCCGGGCTCACGTTCATCCCTGTAATGCTGTATGACACGTGTAAACATCGATTTCAATGCTACTTTTGAATAATTATATAGTATCTAGAGAAGTATTAGTCCTAGTAATTATGTGTATTTGCTGAAAAGATTGACTGAGGAACATGCATGAGCTCAGCGAAATCACTTTTCTGAACACTGCTAATGATAACATGCATCCCTTTTTGTAAAGCCAGTGCTGATTAGTTGGAAATCACAGTGCGCGTCCACCTGAGACGCCTGCGACTGGGTGTGAAGTGTGTGTGTGTGTGTGTGTGTGTATTAAGTGTTTGCTACTGACGTCTTATGATGTATAATCACTACCGACACCATAAATATCGGCATTAGATTGTGTAGGTGTAGATGGGCGTGTATATGTGAATTGTGTTTACAATAAGAATACACTGGATGTATTGTCTGTGTTGGAGTTGTTTTCATTTCCTGACCCACTAACGCAAAGAGAACTGCCCTGCTTTAACGGCGTTACGATGCACCGCCTCGCTGTCGCACCTTATTTACGTTCTGTGCTTAATAGCTGATCGTTTAGCTATTATATTGCAAATGTGTGAAATGTGTGACGGGGATTATTCTTTGCGTTAATTGTATGGCGATGCTCTAAAACGTCCCCCCAGCAGAATTGTCATTCCAAAAGCTTTTTAAAAAATTCATTACAGCACACAAATTTCAGCAGTAAAGCACAATGATACTAAAATTGTGGCACATATCATAGTTATTATTATGTGCTGACTGCAGTAAATTAGACTGGTGGTCAATTGAATTTTTATTTTTTTTGACTGAAGCACATTATGTAAGCACAGTGCGATGGGAAAAAAACAAAAAAAAACAACCAACAATACAACATTGCCTTCAGCTAGACAGTAAATCAGGGCCAAAATGTTAAATACAAATTCAATCTCAAATATTTTTATTTGGATCCCCAATTTTTTCCTTTTGCCCAAACCAGTAAAAGCCAGAAGTGCTATCAACGTGTCAGTCATTACTTAGGCACACTGGTCAGTACTCAGTACTAACTGGCTGCTTCTAAAGCCAGGACTGGATCTGGAAGGTCTGAAAGAATCCTTTAACCTGGAAAGACTGAACTAAGTTCACTCTCCTCTCAATCCTTCCTAATGCAGAGTGTTGTATGATCTTGGCTTTCAGTAGTTTTAAAAGTAGTTTTAAAAGTATTCACGTGCTTGTAATTGTTGAAGCTTTTTGCAAATTTGGCGACCTTTTTTAAAAAATATATATATATATATACCATCGGTGTGATGACTGGATCCAGCTTTCACGTAACACGACGTTAAAAATATTGGTATAATTCGATAGAATTATTTAAAAATGACACCCATTTAAATGGGAGTGAGGGGTGAGTATTATCAGATGCACAGTCTTTACAAAGCATGTGAGAGGAAATGAAAAGGAAGCCTGCTTGATTGACCTTTGTATATTGAATTGCACATAGTAATCAATGTTATTTATTTTAAAGAATGTTTTTGACCGAAGCGCGTTATTCAAGCACAGTGTAAAACTGCTTTACGCAAAAAGGTGAGAACTAACCAACAACACAACATTTAACTTCAGTAAGACAGTAAATCAGTGCCAAATTTAAAAATGCAAATATCGGAGTACACGATTCGATCCGATCCGATCGTTTAATCTCAAGAATCCTCTTTAATAAAATATCTTAATTGACTCCATCACCTTCTCCAGACTGCTGGTATGTGTGCAGAACACTGGTGATTAAAGGAACTGCATTGCTTTTAAAGTCACATGTTGTTGTGCAGTTCCATTAGATGCCACTTACATAGAAGGTGGAACTGTGTAGGACGGAACAACGGTCTTGGTGATGGCTCGAATGAGCGCCGAGTGTAATGATGATGGGTCTGCAATGCAAACTCAAGGTCAGGCTGTGTTCAGCAGGGCAGTTTGTTCGTGTGGCACAGTCCTGCCGCTCCTTCATGTCCTGTTTACAGTGTCTTACGCTGTGCTCGTGATATACAAGGACACGAGCACACGGACGTTTCTGTTGATGGATTGTACGAAAATATTCAGGCAATTTTATGATATAATAAAAAGCAGGAGAAAGTCTAGAGTTTGTTTCTTGAAATTTTACTGGATTTGCAGAGAGGTTTTATTAACATTTACATCATTTATTCAGAAATTGTGCTTAACCCCTATATATATATATATATATATAATGATGGCCTAGGGTTCCAGTTTCAAACTCCCTTGTCTGCAGGGTTCTCTGGTTTCTTCCCACAGTCTTAAAACATGGATTCAAGGTGCATTGACTGCTGAAATGCCCCATATAGTGCATGCGTCTGTGAGTGAGTGTGTGTGTCCAGCGATGGACTGGCACCCTGTCCTGCGTGTATCGGCCCATTGTCCGGGGTGAGTATGGTTCTAACCAATCATTTCAAAACTAGTCGTATTTACATCACCCTTTTATATGCGATTGAGATTTTTACTTTATTGTTATTGTTATTTGCCGTCTTTGTGATGCCATTCACTGTAAACTACTGTCTGGCTTATGTGGATCTAAAACGGCTTTAAATGAAGCCCACGGTGACGTCTTTCTCTGAGGCATTGATTACATAGCGGTATCTGGAAGTGACTGCAGTGTGCCTGGTTCAGAGGTGTGATTGTTATTTATAGAGAGGATAAAGAATGGAACACAACACCGCTGCAAACACACTGAGACCAAATATGTTACAAAATAAAAATAAAAAAAATTTTCAATTCATGTGTTGTAGACAGCACAACTTACATTCTTAATATCTAATATACAATTTAGATATATTTATGTGTGACTACAGAGCAGAGCAGGTGTTATTTGGGTGGTGGATTTTCTGCAATTGTACTTGAGCAACACACCTTAACACACCACCACCACCACCATCATGTCAGTGTAGTGCTGGGAATGATCCATCACTCAAATTATACCTGCTTTGTGGTGGTCTTCACCGTATGTTGAATTACTGACTGGGGTCCATATGATATTCTACAGAATTAGTTTGTCTTATCTTTATGGTGTCTATACACACAATCTATTGTTGGGCACACACTTACACACACACACACACACACACACACACATACACTATATATATTCATTCATTATCTTCCGCTTATCCTCTATTAGGGTCGCGGTGGGGTTCCCCATGCCCATCCAGGGGAGAACATCTCGGGCGCTGGGCAGATAGACCCAGGACAGGGCGCCAATCCATCGCTGGGCACAGACTCACTCTAAACGGGGCAATTTTTGAGAATTCAATATACTTGATCCATGTTTTTGGACTGTGGGAGGAAACCGGAGAACCCGGAGGAAACCCACGCAGACACGGGGAGAACATGGAAACTCCACCCAGATGGGGATTCGAACCGGGAATCCCTAGCGCTGAGAGGCGAACGTGCTAACCACTAAGCCACCGTGCCGCCTACTATATATATATATATATATATATATATATATATATAGGGGCAATTTGGAATAGCCAATTCACTTCGATCCATGTTTTTGGCCTGTGGGAGGAAACCGGAGCACCCACACAGACACGGGGCTAACATGGAAACTCCACCCAGATTGGGATCCAAACCTGGATCCCCTTTGCTGAGAGGAGAACATGCTAAGCACTAAGCCACTGTCTTGTCCAGTCATATTTTTTTATTTTAATATATTTGAAACTGATCACACACCTTTATTTAATGACATATTTTTCACTATATTAATATATTTTTTAAGTGTTATAATCTAGTTCAACTATTCTGATTATTCTGTCAGAGTGAGGGTTGGAAGATGGACATGGGCGAGATGTTCTTCCCATCATCTGTATCACAGGGGTTGTAGAACGGGAAGACGGTCGCCGTAAAAGAACCCATGTAAAACGAGAAAAGGGGCGTCATGGTGATGGCATTGTAGAAGGACACCTCCTCTCGCTCGCAGTCCAGAAAGACACCGATGCGGCCGGGCACGGTGGCAGAACGTACCACTGTGGGCTTGGGGTCGGTGCAAGCTACGATGGTGCCCCCTTTTAGCGCCAGCGTCCACAGGCCGTTAGCCGTGGTGGACGAGTCCATTTCACCGCGGCACACGTCTTCCCTGGCCACGCCCAGGCGCCATGCTGTCTTGCCCCGTATCTCCACCTCCCAGTAATGCCGGCCGTGGGTGAAGCCTTCGCGGCCCATCACACAGTAGTAATAGTTGAAGCGTTTCGGGGTTGACTCCACGGCAGACTCCTTGTCCTCATGGAAACGCACTGTTCTGTGGTCAGCCGACAGGGTGAGCAGTGGGTGTGCCGTCTCAGGGTCTAGGGTCAGTGTGGATATATCTGTATAATAAAAAAAAAAACAATTATGAATTATAATATATATGAGATTAATAAATAAATAACTCTCCAACAGCAATGAACGTCATGTAAATGTGGAGTGGCGCTCCCCATGCCCAGCCAGGGGAGAACTTTTCGGGCGCTGGGCAGACAGGGTGCCAATCCATAATTGGGCACGCACACAGAAACATGCGCTATATGGGGGCAATTTAAAAAGGGGCACTTTAAAGCAGCCAATGCATCTTAAATCCATGTTTTTTTTATTGTGGGAGGAAACCCACACAGACAACAGGGGAGAACATGCAAACTCCTTCCTGCTCGGGATTCGAACCTGGATCCCCAAAGCCACTGTGCACAGTAGCTACATGACCGTAGAATTATAAATGTTGTTTGGTATTTAGGACAAACAGAGTTAAACACAGATGGATGGAAGCTGTGTACTTGGGTAGAGCGACGCCTTCATGTGTTTCCAGATCCGGTACTGAATGGGACCGACAAAGTGACCCGAGCAAATTTCACTGTCCACCGGAGCCGGGCGGATAAAATTCACCTCGCATCTGTCAAAATCAGAGACGGCACCGTGGTCAGGATGAAGTCAGGTCTTATTAAAGGGTAAGTATGCAAGCTTGGGGGTACGTTTACAGCGTCAGTACAAAGTAGCCCCCGTTATCCGTGGTATCTCGATCTGTGGTTTTAGTTACATGCGAGACACTCGGTGAATATTGAATGGAAAGTTCCAGAAATGAATCCAATAAATTTTATTCATGAGCCTACCTCTTTAGCAGATCTTTGATTTCCTGGGGAAAAAAAAAAAGTGGGTCATATTTCACGGGCTGGTCAACAGATCAGCGCTCCAGGTTCCATTCACACAAAGTCAGTCATGTGATGTGTGCTAAGAGTGCCAGATGGCCTTCAGCATGTTCTGTGGGTCTGTTCCAAAGCCTCCTATGGTGCAGTATCCTGTACACAAGCTGCTCGAGAAGGTAAATTACTGACTACGGATGAAGCACTTATTTATGTTAATGTGGTTTATGATGATGGATGTTTAAAAATAACATGTCACGTAATGTTGATTTTAAGATTTATCAATGGTTTTTCCATTTATTGCTCCTTTTCTGATCATTGTAGCTTTCAGACATGAAAATGAAATAATAACATGTTTGAAATAACTGTGAAGCACCTTCAGGAGTTTGGGGCTGTCCTCCTCGGCCAGCTTGCAGTTCAGCGTCTCGATGGCCCTCTCCAGATCTCGGCACTGCATGGCAATTTTTCTCTCTCGCTCCTTCAGGATTTTCAGCCGTCTGTCCCTCTCCTTCCTCAGTCGTTCCAGGTCTCTGTCTCGTTCCTCGTCGAGGAAGCGATGGAGGTTCTGGAACTCGGCTGTGATCTCTCGCTCCATTGCATCGAACTGATACTGAGAGGATCGAAGAGAGGGCAAGTAAATATGGATAAAAAAGATTTTTTTTTTTTTAAACACCGTGTCCACAGTATGGCCTCTAATATCTGCAACCAGGATGCTGTGACACTACGGTGTTTAAAATCTCCAGCAGTACTGCCACACCTGATTCCCCCTGGGTAACCACCCCACCAAATGTCATTAATGAGAAGTATTGCCTTGATGAGATTAATCAGACACACGGGGATCATTATAGAATTCTGTAGACATAAAACTACAAAGTGCATCTATATGGTAAGTAAAGCTAAACCAACAAACAATAACAGCTGGTGAGTATGCACACACCCATCCATCCATCCATCATCTTCCGCTTTATCCTCTATTAGGGTCGCGGGGGGGGGGGGTTCCCCATGCCCATCCAGAGGAGAATGTTTCGGGCACTGGGCAGATACACTGAGGACAGGGCGCCAATCCATCGCTGGGCACACACTCACTCACACAGACACACTCTATATGGGGCAATTTGGAGAACTCAATTGACTTGATCCATGTTTTTGGACTATGGGAGGAAACCGGAGAACCCGGAGAACACCCACGCGGACACAGGGAGAACATGGAAACTCCACCCGGATGGGGATTCGAACCAGGAATCCCTAGCACTGAGAGGAGAACGTGCTAAACCACTAAGCCATCGTGCCGCCCATATTTCATACATTGCACTGCAATTAAATATACAGTACCACTCAAAAGTTTGGACACGCCTCCTTTTTTGCTCCACTTATCGTCCCTGTTGTCAGTTTCACTTACTGTAAAGATGGACTTTGTAGTTCAATTAGTCTTAGTAATAATAAATCTGGTATTTACCTCCATGTCCACTGCCTCAACAAAAGTGTCTCTCTCTGCTTCGCGACATTCGTCAATTTCACGTTTAATCTTCTTTATGGCCTGAATGAGCTTCTCCTGGAGTTGCAGGGATGAACATACATGAGCGCGTACCTGCCGATTGTGAGACGTACTGTGTAATAGTGTGTGTCGCGAGATTTAATCTATCTGATCCATGACAATACCATGCAACGCTCAATGTGCTTCTGTGATTTGGCTTGACGATGGATTTCCTTACCTTCTGGTCATGGAGGAGAGACTTGTTGCAGTTGTTGTTGGTGTCCTTCATGTGATTGGTGGACATTCCAGTTGATGGAAAAACCTTAAAACTTCACAATGTTGCTCCAGGCATAAGTTTCGGCTCCGAGCTCTTTAGGTGTGCATGTCTGTGTCTGTGCGTGTGTGTGTGTGTGTGTGTGTGTATTTTAGGAGGGAGTGGGGGGGGGGTGACAGAAGGAGAGAGAAAGAATAGAAGGACAGACACAATGTGAGCCACAAATCAAGGGACATGAGTGAAAGATCGGTCAGAGGTGAAGCAGGAGGGCTGGGCGAGGTTTGACGGACATACAGGCCAAGAGTCAACACAACACCTTCCTTAGTGTCATAACAATAAGACATCAGCATAACAGCAAATAGAGATGGGGGGTGGGGGGGATGGAATGGGCTCCCATGGCATACCACATCTTATGGCAATGAGAGACGCGCGAGCTTCTATTTTGGTCTGCAACAAGAGACGACGTCAGAGAATAGCGACTGTTGCGGAGAAAAAGAGGTGAACTATATCTCACCGAAAGGTCTCTGGAAGGCTGTGTGTGTGTGTGTGCGTTTGCATATGTGTGTGGGTGTGCGGAGAACAGAGAGAGTGTTGCTGGGAAAGGAAAAAAAAGAGGGAATTATATTTTACCGGGAGTTTGATGCGGAAACAAGTGTGATGGCAAACAGAGAGCTCATTATGTTTCATAAAGAACACTCTGTAGGCTGGAAATGTTTTCAGATGTCTTCAGACATCTTTCTTTTCGAGAGCAGTGCTGCATGTTGATGCAGTTCAACTGCCATCAAAAGACTCCTTTGATTGAAGCTCATTGATTTTTTTTTTTTTTTTTTTGCTGAAAATAAGTACCTTGGTGGCACGGTGGCTTAGTGGTTTAGCATGTTCTCCTCTCAGCGCTAAGGATTCCCGGTTCGAATCCCCATCTGGGTGGAGTCTCCATGTTCTCCCCGTGTCCGCGTGGGTTTCCTCCGGGTTCGCCGGTTTCCTCCCACAGTCCAAAAAACATGGATCAAGTCAATTGAGTTCTCCAAATTGCCCCATATAGAGTGTGTCTGTGTGAGTGAGTGTGTGCCCAGTGATAGATTGGCGTCCTGTCCTGGGTGTATCTGCCCAGCGCCTGAAACGTTCTTCCCTGGATGGGCATGGGAGACCCCCCCTCCCCGCGACCCTAACATAGGATAAAGCGGGAGATAATGGATGAATGAATGAAAATAAGTGGCATCTTTTTTGATTTTCAAGCACCTGAAAAAACACTTTTCCACATACGGTCACTGAACAGTTCATTCATTCATTCATTCATCCATTATCTATCTCTTTATCCTCTACAAGGGTCGTGGGGGGGGGGGGTTCCCCATTCCCATCCAGGGGAGAACGTTTCAGGCGCTGGGCAGATACACCCAGGACAGGGCGCCAATCCGTCATTTGCCACACACTATATGGGGCAATTTAAAGCATTGAATTTACTTCAAATCTATGTTTTCTGACTGTGGGAGGAAACCAGAAAACCCGGAGGAAACCCACGCGGACACGGGGAGAACACGGAAACTCCACCCAGATCGGAATTCGAACCGGGAATCCCTAGAGAGGAGAACATGCTAAACCACTAACCAAGGGACCCTAGTAGAGGATTAAGCGACAGATTATGAATGAATCAGTACATTTTACGTTGGTTAAACCGTAATTTTATTTCATTTTTAATTTGCTAGCTGAAATATTTGAACCCTAAAACCTTTAATGAAGATACGAACCTCCCCAATCGGAATTTACACTTTTATTATATGACCTGAATGTTTTAGTGCATGAAACAACATTTATACTACGTTTTTTATTTAATATAGACATTTAAATGACAACAGAGTGGAATTTATTACGAATAAACGACTTTTTGTGCAAAGACATGAGTTTGTTGAGTCATTTCCGGTGCGTGAGCGGAAGTAAACAAAGCCGTTCGGTTGAGGGTGCGAATGCGCGGTGACGTCGCGCTGGATTTTGTAGTTTTGTTTACTTGTCATTAAAAAGGTGAGTTTTGGTTAAAATTCTGTGTAAAATGATCGAATCGGATGTAAAATCTAATTCTGACCGGCGCGTCTGTATCAGTAGCGTGTCATTTAGCGTTCAGCGTTTCAGAATGTGCAGATTTACAAACCATCATCGGATTAAATCTTCCGATTATTTCATCTGTAAATCTCAGAAACTGAGAGATTTAATTTACAGCACATTTTAAATAAGCGTATGAACCCTCGGTTAAGTTATTAACAAGTTAAGTCGTTTTTTTTTATATGTGCAGCAATGATCTATATTGCATACAGTGCTGACACATATACACACATTATATATACACACATTATATATACACACATTATATATACACACATAATATATACACACATAATATATACACACATTATATATACACACATAATATATACACACATAATATATACACACATACATACACACATTATATATACACACATTATATATACACACATTATATATACACACATTATATATACACACATAATATATACACACATTATATATACACACATAATATATACACACATTATATATACACACATACATACACACATTATATATACACACATTATATATACACACATAATATATACACACATTATATATACACACATACATACACACATTATATATACACACATTATATATACACACATAATATATACACACATTATATATACACACATTATATATACACACATTATATATACACACATAATATATACACACATAATATATACACACATTATATATACACACATAATATATACACACATTATATATACACACATAATATATACACACATACATACACACATTATATATACACACATACATACACACATTATATATACACACATAATATATACACACATACATACACACATAATATATACACACATACATACACACATTATATATACACACATTATATATACACACATAATATATACACACATACATACACACATTATATATACACACATACATACACACATGTGCCTTGGTGGGACCGGGAATGGAACCGGGGACCTTCAGGTCACATGACATACACACACATATATACACACCAACATACATACATATATACACACACACACGTGTCTGGTGGGACCAGGAATCGAACCGGGGACATTAAGGTCATAAGACATATACACACACACATACATACATATACACACACACACGTGCCTTGGTGGGACCAGGAATCGAACCGGGGACCTTCAGGTCACAAGACATACACACACATAAATACATATACACACACACGTGCCTTGGTGGGACCGGAATTCGAACCGGGGACCTTCAGGTTACAAGACATACACACACACATATACACACACACACACACACACACGTGCCTTGGTGGGACCGGGAATCGAACCGGGGACCTTCAGGTCACAAGACTGGAATATGAACCCAGAGTCCTGGCGCTGAGAGGAGAACATGCCAATCACTACACCACCTGCCACCCATTTTCAGAAACGAGGACGTTTTAAAAGCATGTGCTGGTTCCTTCACCACAAGCCTACGACCTGCCCCATGTGTGTAATATGCCAGAACATGCTTTTAAAACGTCCCCGTTTCAGGTGGTGTAGTGATTGGCATGTTCTCCTCTCAGTGCCGCGACACCAGGTTCATCTCCAAGTCTCGGTGTAGTTTCTATGTTCTCCCCGTTTCCGCATGGGTTTCCTCCAAAAAAACATAGATTCAATGTAAATTGAATGCGCCAAATTGCCCCATATTGTTTTTGTGTGTGTGTGTGTGTGTGTGTGTGTGTGTGTGTGTGTGTGTGTGTGTGTGTGTGTGTGTGAGTGTATGCCCAATGCCCCCCCCCCCCAACCCGCCGCCCTGATATAGGATAAAGCGGAAGATAATGAATGAATAAATGTTTAGAAAGCTTTGCATGTGTTCATTTTGTGGACACTGGGGCTGTCATGGGGACAAAGGGGTTTATGTGCTCGCACAGGTATTTTAGTGGATTGGTGTTTGAACCCCCAACCTTCAGATTAATTGCCCCAATAATTAATCTAATTAATTTACAATAGTACATTATGTCTACACAGCTTTACAGTGCTCCCAGTCTGAACCCACAAAGGACAAGTCGAAAAGACAGTGGACAGTAAAATCTCCCTCAGTGGGGGGAGCGGGTGGTACATCAGAAGAACACTGATCCTGCTTACATTATTGGCCGATTAGATATTTCTGTTTACAGGCAGTCGAACAGGCGTATCTTATTAAACCTGGGACAGCGGTACCAGCATAAGCTGACTTGCCAAAATAACTGTGCATTCAGATGTTTTTAAAGATCTGATTAAATACGCGTAATTGGTTTCCTTTTCAGGAATGAACGGGCAGACGGAGTTGGACGTGGATTACAAGCGCAAATACAAAAACCTCAAGCGCAAGTTAAAGTTCTTAGTCTATGTGAGTACAGTGTGTGTGTGTGCCGTGCACCTATCGCATGTTGTCCTGAGTTTTCTCTATTCAGGGGCTCATGTGCTGTTTTCAGGAGCAGGAATGTTTTCAGGAGGAGCTCCGGAGAGCACAACGAAAACTCCTGAAGGTTTCCAGAGATAAAAGGTTTAACACTTTGCTGCCTTTTTATTGTGTATGTTGTTTTAAAAGATGATCAGATTTTATTTATTATTTTTTTTTTTTACTCCGTTTCCACACCATAGATAATCATACATATATGTCTATGTGTGTGATTATATATATACATGGGGGTCCATGTCCATCTAGGGGAGAACGTTTCAGGCTCTGGGTAGATACACCAAGGACAGGACGCAAATCCATCGCTGGGCGCACACTCAATCACACACTCAATCACACACTCACACACACATACACACTTTATATTGGGCAATTTGGAGAACTCAATAGACTTGATCCATGTTTTTGGACTGTGGGAGGAAACCGGAGAACCCCGAGAAAACCCACGTGGACACGGGGAGAACTCCACCCAGATTGGGATTCGAACCGGGAATCCCTAGTGCTGAGAGGAGAACATGCTAAACCACCGTGCCACCCCACCATACATAAGATATATATATATATATACACATTCATACACATAGGCACACATACATACAAACAAATAATTCCCCTCCAAATAATTAACTAATTAATTTATTTCAATAGCCGAATAATAAAACTCATCAGGTTAACCCCACCCTTATGTGTTGTAGCTTTCTGCTGGACCGACTGTTGCAGTATGAGCGGGTGGACGAAGACTCGTCCGGTCAGACTGACTCACGATTCATCGTTGGGTTTTTCTCACATGTTTTTGAGTCGATATTACAATCTGACTTGTTCTTGGTCTGGTTGTCTTACAGACTCGGATGCCACGGTTTCCTCAGATAGTGAAGTAGAGACACCGAGAGAACAGGAACGGGAGCCAGTCAAGAAGTGAGTCGCAGCTGATGTGTCAAAACGAATTTAAGATAAAATAAGATAATCCTTTATTGGTCCCACAATGTGGGAAATTCACATTTCTAGTAATTGGGGAGTACTTTAAAAAAATGTAATAGAAATAGAGCTCAGTATCCATCCATCCATCCATCATCTTCCACTTTGTCCTCTATTAGGGTCGCGGGGGGTTCCCCATGCCCATCCAGGGGAGAACGTTTTGGGCGCTGGGCAGATAGACCCAGGACAGGACGCCAATCTATCGCTGGGCACACACTCACTCACGGACACACACTCTATGTGGGGCAATTTGGAGAACTTAATTGATTTGGTCTATGTTTTTGGACTGTGGGAGGAAACCGGAGAACCTGGAGGAAACCCACACGGGGGAGAACATGGAAACTCCACCCAAATGGGGATTTAAACCGAGAATCCCTAGCACTGAGAGGAGAACATGCTAAACCACTAAGCCACCGTCCGGCCCAGAGCTCAGTATATACAAAATAATATAAAATGGAATAAAAAAACTAACTGAATTGATGATGATGATTATGAAACCTTCCTGTTTTTAGGAAAAGAAGTCCGGGAATTCTGTCCCTGCCCTCCTCGTCACCCCACCTTGCCGCCCTGTCTCGCACTGGGGCGAACACCCTTCAGTCCTCGGCTCCTCCCCAGTATCTCAACGCGGTGCGTATGGTTTTACCACACAACCTCCATCGCTCACTCGCGTCTCCAGCCGTCGCCATGTCATCATTTTTTGTTTTGTTTCTCTTTTCTGTTCTCACCTCATCCTCTTATTTTGGACCCATGTCGTTTGGAATGGGGACGGGTTTTGGACGCGTGCATGCGGGTTGGGAAACAGTTAGCCTTCCCTCCTGATTATTTGGCTCCCTCTGCTGAGCGCGGGAAGAAAGAGAGAAAACCCAAACTGGCCAAACAGAGAAAAGAGGCAGCGGGAAAGGTGAGAGAGGGAGACGGGACGCCGCCGCCGCCTACTTTAACTCCACTGGACGGTCAAATTAGAGGCTGTTTAGTGAGCTACCACACCTGCCTAAAGAAATTCCCGAATTTTTCATGTGTCTTATATCCCCCCTTTTTTTTTGTTGCTTACCCCCCCCCTTCTCCTTAATGACAAATTTTTATATAATTTCAATAAAAACATTATGAAGAATGCATTTACAAAGTGCATATATATATATATATATATATATATATATATATATGTGTGTGTGTGTGTATATAGTGTGTATGTGTATATATATATATATATATATATATATATATATATATATATATATATATATGCTTTATATAATTATGTAGTGTTGTTTGTACCCTGACATTAACATATTTACATTCATTCTCCATCTTTTCTGTTCTCCACCACTCCACTCCACTCCCCTCAGGTGGTACCACCGGTCGCAGCGGGCGCGGGCTCCTTCAGCTGGGTCCCCCGGCAAATGCTGAGCGGAGATGCTGCTGAGGAGGAAGGAGAGAGCGAGGGTGAAAGCGACGTGGGAGACGAGGAGCGAGGGGAAGCCGAGGAGGCGGAACTGGTCATAGACATTCCTAATGAGTGAAAAGCGCTAACACAGCAATCTGTCTGTCTGTCATCGGCATACCGGGGGACATCTGTCTACCACAACGATGCCGTACCCAGCGTTATGTACATTTCGTTCGTTCGTTAATTTTCTCTTTCATAAATTGGTAAGATATTAGAATCTAATCGTTTATCTGCTCTGATCGGGGTGTATGAAGACGAGACGTGTTGTTTTTAAGAAAATAAATAAGTAATATTGATATTTTGGTTCTTGTTTTAAATTGGGGAATGATCCATATTATTGATTTTGTCATCCATTTCTTTGGATTAACATATGCCCCATTATATGTTATTGCCCCAGCCACCCAGATAAGCAGTGGATAATGTATGGATGTGACCAAATATATGCCCCAAAATTCTATATTCATTATATTATATGATATAGTTTGAATATTTATCCATTCATTCATGTTCCAACACTTTTCCAGGTCCGGGTCGAGGGGGCAACAGCCTTAGCAAAGAGGCCCAGACATCCCCATCCCCAACTACATATTTTTTTTCAGCTACATTTCTTTAGGCGGTACACCGAGGCGTTCATCATATAATCTCTCCATCATGTCCTGGGTCTTTCCCGGGGTCTCCTCCCTTACCTCACCTCACCAGGGAGGCGTCCGTGAGGCTTCCAAAGCAGATGCCCCGCCCCGCCCTCGACTGCTTACCCTCCAATTTCACCAGCCATTAATCCATTTATTATCTTCCACTTTATCCTCCACTAGGGTCGCGGGGGGTTCCGCATGACCATCCAGGGGAGAATGTTTCGGGCGCTGGAAGATGCATTCAGGACCAATCTTTCACTGGGCACACTCTCACACGGAGACAAATTTAAAGCAGCAATTCACCTTGAATCCATGTTTTTGGACTGTGAGAGGAAACCGGAGAACCGGGAGGAAACCAACATAGACATGGGGAGAACATCGGGATTCAAACCTGGATCCCCAGCACTAAGAGGTGGATGTGTATATATATATATATCCTTTCATTCATTCATTATCTTCCGCTTTATCCTATATTAGGGTCATTTAATATATATATATATATATATATATATATATATATATATATATTTTTTTTTTAAACAATTTAAATAGCGGCACGGTGGCTTAGTGGTTAGCACATTCGCCTCTCAGCGCTAGGGATTCCCGGTTCAAATCCCCATCTGGGTGGAGTTTCCATGTTCTCCCCGTGTCTGCGTGGGTTTCCTCCGGGTTCTCCGGTTTCATCCCACAGTCCAAAAACATGGATCAAGTTAATTGAATTCTCAAAATTGCCCCATATAGAGTGTGTCTGTGTGAGTGAGTGTGTGCTCAGCGATGGATTGGCGCCCTGTCCTGGGTCTATCTGCCCAGCGCCCGAGACGTTCTCCCCTGGATGGGCATGGGGAACCCCACCGCGACCCTAATAGAGGATGAAGCGGGAGATAATGAATGAATAAATGAATTTAAATAGCTGGTCATTACTGCATGTAGTGTTAGTATTTTTTTTTTTTTTTTAATCTTTTTCTTTTGATTGTGTCATAATATGTGACCCTGTCTTAAGATTTATCCACTATATTTTAAGCAGCTGACAATACTGCTATAGAGTAATGTCGTTAAAGAGACCTTCTGAACGTAATATGTCTGGTATAGATTGTGTGTGTGTGTGTGTGTGTGTGTGTGTGTGTGTGTGTGTGTGTGTGTGTGTGTGTG
>JAFMOD010000140.1:447624-482679 GCA_019802435.1 Corydoras maculifer
GTGTGTGTGTGTGTGTGTGTGTGTGTGTGTGTGTGTGTGATAACAGCCACACCCATTTTGCCCTTGGGTTTTGATGCAGGCTGAGACATGCCTCAGCGCGGTGTAGTGTTACACACATGCGTACTGTTGCCGTGCCCACAGACCTTGGCACAGCCCTCGATTGTTTTCCGCGGCCCGGCACTTTCCCCTGAGACGATCCGATTGTGTTTCGTTTCACGCCGAATTCACGTAAAGAACGCGGCGAGTGTTGCTACAGAAGATTTAACAACACGTTTCTAATCCACCACTGCGTCATCGGCAGCAGGTTATGCCTGGTTCAATGCGTTATGTATAAATATGCTTATAGATGAAGCTGGGTGAGAGTGGAATGCATCACATGACCCACTCTACAGCTACTGACTGTGTAATGGTTTTAGATAATACCAAAAAAAAAAGATGTTATCAATCCCTCTAATATTCTACTCTGATTTCTATGATTCTTTAAAATCCCATAAAGATTAAAGGTATTTAATAAGGTCAAGAATGCAGCGTGGGGGTTATGAGGGGTGTGAACTGGGCAAAACTACAGCTGTGTCTGAATTGGCATATTTGAACGGTAGGTACTCGATTGGATCCAGAATGCACCTCTGGCTTTAGTTAAGAGACAAGTATCCATGCGCGACTTTGATGTATGATGTCACGCCACCAACTGAGAGCTTTGATTTGGGAGAGAGTGCTGAATTATTTTCACGGTTCAATTGCTTTAAAGGATCTATTGTACATTGTATCTTGGCTGTGGAGGAGACATAAAGCTGTCCTTAAATCCGATTGGCTGAGCGCTCTGTCCAGCCGTGACATCCCTGACATTAACAGCGTGATATACAATACATTATTTTAAATCCATCCATCCCTCCATCCATTATCTTCTTCTTTATCCTCTATTAGGGTCGCGGCGGGGCGGGGTTCCCCATGCCCATCCAGAGGAGAACGTTTCGGCAGATACACCCAGGACAGGGCACCAATCTATCACTGGACACACTCACACACACACTCTATATGGGGCAATTTGGAGAATTCAATTGACCTTGATCCATGTTTTTTGAACTGTGGGAGGAACCCGGAGGTAACCCACACGGACACGGGGAGGACATGGAAACTCCACCCAGATAGGGATTCGAACCGGGAATCCCTAGCGCTGAGAGGAGAACATGCCAAATCACTAAGCCACCGTGCCGCCCGACTTATTTTTAAGTCATGTATCGTAAATCAGTGCGCTGATTATAGTGTGTTATGGATTTTATATATATGTAGTTTATATAGTGTTACAGTGTGTGTAACGTGTGTGCCAGTGTAGTGCAGTATATTAGAGTCCAATTTGTAGACTAAAATACATGGCTGTTTTTATTGTGGTATTTGTCTCACCACTCGATCGTCCGGTTATCTGACAATGACCTGCTGCTTCAAAGCTGGTGCGGGTCGGGAGTGTTTTCACGTTACACTAATAGTGTTTCCCGGTGTTTAGTTCTAAATCCGTCCAGTTCACACCAGAAATTTGATAACACAAAGCAAATCTGTGATCCTCAGCCCTGTGGTGCTTCATTTTCAGCCGCCCTGGTCATTTCTGATTTGAATGGGAGTCCGTTTGGGTGTTTTTCTGGGAGTGTGTGTGAGTGTGCAGTGTGCAGTGTGTGTGTGTGTGTGTGTGTGTGTGTGTGTGTGTGTGTCAGTCAGAGAATGCTGATGAACAGGTCGTGCTGCGAGGTGTGATTGGGTGTGTGCACCGCCAGCTCCACATTACAGCCGAGCTGCTCCTTTTTGCTGGAGGTTCTGATTCATGCTCATGAATAAATACAAACGCGCCAGAGAAGTGCCATCAGCCCGGGCGGGTGGAACAAGCAGGAGCAGAGTGAATTTGAGGAGAGAGAGAGAGGTGGGGGAGCGAGCGAGCGAGGGGGCAGGGGCTGACTTGCAGGATCTTGTTGTGCTCACTAACTGATTCAGTGCTGTCAGTAACGGCCTGTGCCTGCAGACCGCGGGAGGGAAGCGTCCGGGCCATGCCGCCGACTCCACCGAGCAGACTGGTGCAGGGACTCGCAGCCTTGCTGGTGGGCCTGCTCACCCTGGCTGGCACGCTCCTGGCCTCGGGGTGCAAGGAGAGCTTCTACAGGAGCGCTCCCCCACAAAGGGTCGGCCACTCGGGTCTGGAGAGGAGATGCCACGGTCTGGGAGATGGACGCCACTTCGTCTCTCTGTACCACCCCACGAGCCAGGCTCAAGTCTACATGGCCTTCAGGCTTGGCAAGGGAGCTGCAGAGGGGACGGTAAGGGCATTTCAGATTATCATTTGGAATGTGTCGTAGTGCAGTTTCATTGGAAAAAAATAACTATGACGGGCGACCCTTTGGAATGTTTAAAAATTAAATAAGTCCCATGAAGTTCATATGTCAGTGGATTGACTTTTTAAATTTAAAATTTATCATGTTGACAATTGAAATGACATATGATACCAATGTACATCATACCACTGAGTGAGCTGTTTTCACGACGAAATGGATTTCCGATTGGTTGTCAAAGCCAAAAATCCGTCCATCCATCCATTATCCTCCACCTAATGCATGGGCCGAAACCGGAGAATCCGGAGGAAATCCGTGCGGACACGGGGAGAACATGGACTCTTCACTGGCTTCACGCTTAGGTTCCAGCCTTGTTTTAACACATCACCCCGTTCCATCTGAGATTTAAACAGATTATAAGATTAAACATAAAAGACCTGAACTAAATCTATGCGGTAAGGGGAATTGATCAAATAAATGTTGCTGTTTTCCTAAAAACATTCTTCAAAAAGGAAACTTCAGAAAAAAAAGCAAATCTGCTTAAACTACAGATGAAAACTTAAAGGTATCTTTATGTAATTCCATTTTGTTGATATGGTTGCAGTACGAGTGCAGAGAGAGTCTACATCGTGTAAAGATGAATTTATATAAACTTATATAAAAAAATACAGGTTATTATATTTACAGGAGATGTGCCAAAAGTTTAAGAACCTCATCTAAATGTGTATGTGAAGCCTTCTTGTTTATAATATAGTGTAAATATAATATATAGTGTAGCTATATATTGAGCTATATATATATTAATGTTGAGACTGCTGCTCAATAAAAAAAAATAAATAATAATAATAATAATAATTAAAAAAATATATATATATATGTATATATAAAAAAACATATATATTTATATATATGTCTGTCTGTATTATCTATCTGTGTGTGTGTGTGTGTGTTCTTTTTTTTTCCCCATTTTTAAATGTTTTTTTTTTTTTTCATTTTAAGAAAAAGTGCGGCACGGTCTCTTAGTGGTTTAGCATGTTCTTCTCTCAGCGCTAGGGATTCCCGGTTCGAATCCCTATCTGGGTGGAGTTTCCATGTTCTCCCCGTGTCTGCATGGGTTTCCTCCAGGTTCTCCGGTTTCCTCCCACAGTCCAAAAACCCAAAAACATGGATCAAGTCAATTGAGTTCTCCAAATTGCCCCATATAGAGTGTGTATGAGTGAGTGAGTGTGTGCCCAGTGATGAATTGGCACCCTGTCCTGGGTGTATCTGCCCAGCGCCCGAGATGTTCTCGAGATGACCCCCCCCCCCCCGAGACCCTAATAGAGGATAAAGCGGAAGATAATGAATGAATGAATTTTAAGAAAAAGTATCCTAAACCATTTCTCTTTGTTTTGGCATCCCGAACAGGTTGAAGATGAAGACATTGAGGTGTATGTCCCCGCTCTGTTCACGAAAGGACAGAAAGCAACCCCATCTGACTCGGTGTCCCCTCTGAACAAACTGGACCTCCTTACTGCCGACCTGGTAGAGAGCAGGATCGTACCACGATGCGCCGAGGCGGAGGGCGACGTTTATGTGCAGAGTGGCGTCGGGGGGCTGAGCGAGGATGAGGGGGGGGTGCTGTGGTCAGCAGTGTGCTGCGCCGTTCCAGGTGAACGAGGCAGCTTCAGCATGGCGGTGGTGCAGAACGAGGATGGGCAGCTGGAGACGATGGGCGTGAAGGAGCTTGAAGAACTGGTGGGCGTCCAGGATCTGTTTTTGGGGGGATGTGGGGAAACGGATGATCGGGACGACGAGGACGTGGAGATCGCTGTGTCTGAAGAGAAAGTGGAGAGCATTGAAGCTGAGAATGAAGACACAGAGACGTCCGAGAGAAGTGAGGAGAGGACGAGCGCTGCTGACGAGCGGGAACCCAGCGCGACGGCCGAAGTGCACGAAACCGAATCTGCCGTTTCGGACAACGTCAATGACACAGACAGCGTCCTTCTATATGTCCTGTCCTCCTCTGTTTCCCTCCTGCTGGCTCCTTTGTCTCCCGTGGTCTCCGTCGTGACCAACCTGCCCTCTCAGGTCTGTTACGTCCTCCAAGAAGATGCCGCCGTCCTGGCATCCCTGCCCGGTGACAGCCTCAGCCTGGTCCAGAACCTGGGTTCGGGTGTGGCGTCCAACGTTGAAAGCGTCGCCAGCCTGGTGTACCGAGTGAGCGAACATGGCGTGTGTTCCGTGTACAGTGTAGTTGGCGCGTTAACCGGCACCCTGTTGAGCTCGTGCCACGAGGGCCTGACCGGAACCGGTACTTTAATAGGTGATGTCCTGGGGCTGGGCACCGATGCACTGGGGGAGGTCTGGAATCTTGGCTCCGGAGTTGTAGGGTCAACGTGTATGGGGCTGTTTGAATACTTGGGCATGGTGGGCTCCGAGATGGGGGAGCAGGGCTGGTCCGTGGGCCGAGGAGTGGGCACACTGATATGGAGGGGACAGAGAGGCGTCGGCCATGTGATCGGGGCGTTGTTTAACATCGTCGGAGGGGTCGTCGGGAACATGGTGGAAAATGTAATGGAGGCTTTTGGGTTTGAAGGGGAATGATGGTGGGGGGGGGAGGGTGTTTAGGGTAGATCTGCATGCCTGCATATGCATCCCTGCTATTTACACAACATCTAACAGGAGCACGTGTGAGAACACGATGGGTATCTGGAACGATTCAAGGTTTTAGGGCTGAATCAAAGGTCTGGGGCGGTCGAGTGAGGTAACTTTTGGTGGTGGTTTGGTGCGGGGCAGTTGACTCGATGACGGGGCGTTGAGATGATGAGCTGCTAATTGAATACGACGTGAAAAAGGACCAGCGCTGCTGATGAGTGTGACCGGCTCCGTGGGATCTCACACAGCAGCACAAAACCAGAAGTCGATGTTTTCACGTTTGGTCCAGGTTTGATCTGAGGTTCTAAGAACGTCTGCACGGCAACCTCACATAACGTTAACTCATACCAGCTGGTACTGTAACCAGCAAACCCTCTCTATAGATACACCTGTCACTTAATAATTGTGTTATCAATAGAGACTTCCACAATTAAGATGTAAAAATGTAAAATGGCATTGACACTAAATTTAACTTCTTTTTAAAAAATTTATAAAAAAAACACAATTACAGAAGAGAAAACTGTTCGTTTGTGAGAATGGCAGCCCTTTTGATTTTAATAAAGCTGAAAATACTTAACATGTCGACTTGCTCGTGATTATTATTTATTTTTCACCTTTATAATCTTTGAAAAGAGTTTGTGAGCATACAAGTGTCCCAATTAGTTGCTGTACCTGAAACGTCCCTGGTGTAGAGCCACGGATGTTTCGAAAAATTAACAAGGTTTTTCCTCACATGACCCGGCATACAATCATCCGGCTGAAGAAGAAGAGGAGGAGGAAGGTGCAAATGAAAATGTTGAACTGGTAAATAAATGACGACCCGATTGTTTTGCTGTGTTTGTATTTTCTTTACTGTCCATCTCTAACGTTGTTGGGTATCGCGTGTGTGAAACTGAGAAATCTCCCCAGATATTAATCACTGTTCATTTATTTGTTATCTTTGATTTATTATTGGTGAGGGCGAGGTAGTTTAGTGGTGGTCATGGTGTTTGGGGTATCACTCTGAAGGTTGTGGATTTAAATCCCAGCACCACTGAAGCTACCAATGTTGGTTCTTGAGCCAAACCCTTAACCCTCACTGCTCCTGTACCCACCCTGACCACTGAGCTACCGCGCCAACATTGTCAGTTACTCTGGATAAAAGCATCCGCAATAAATGACTAAATGTAAATCTTCCACTTAATCCTTTACTACGGCTGGGGGGGGGGGGGGTTAACCCTGCCAATCCAAGGACCCAGGACAGAGCACCAATCCATTATTGGGGGGGGGGGTGTAACCCTGCCAATCCAAGGACCCAGGACAGAGCACCAATCCATTATAGGGGGGGGGGGGGTAACCCTGCCAATCCAAGGACCCAGGTCAGAGCACCGATCCATTATTGGGCACACACACTGTATTTGGGGGCCAATTCCATTCAATTGATTCCATGTTTTTTGGACTGTAGGGATAACCTAGTGACCCGGGGAGAACATGGAAACCCTTTTTGGGATTGGGATTCGAACCTGGATCCCCAGCACTGAGAGGAGAACATGTTAAACCACTGCACCACCCCATGGTCAACACTGACTTTCCTAAAAAGCCGCTGTATTGCAAAATGAACTAAAAAAAATGTTTACACTCTTAACAAACTCATGGGAACATGGTGATGGGGACATGGCGATGTGTCCAGAGTCTCTCCCCCTGTCGCCCTGAACGCCAAACTGCAGGGATAGGCCACGCAAGTGAATCAGGACGTCCCAAATGGCTGTTCAACGGCTTCGTTCGAAGTGTGCTCCCTACGTAGGAAGCCTACAAAGTGGACCGGCGCGCGATTCGAGACACGTCCCGTTTATTGCGTCAGTCTGTGGCGGTTTTACGACAGTTGGGTGCTTGTTTGCGGCGGCGGCGTCGTCCTCACGTGCTTTCATTTTCGGAGGGATTTAAAAGGCTGACGTTTATCGGTGAGTTCTTTATCTCGTTATCTCATTATCTCGTTATCTCGTTGTTTCGTCGATTAAACTCGTCAACAGTTCGGATAAAGGCTCAGCTCACGTTTTGTCAAAGCGCCGAACGGGCGCAGCTGGGAGGGTGTGACGTCATGTGTCCTAACTTCTGCTGTCAGTTTAAAGACATTGAGATCTTCATCTTAAAAAACCCTGCAGCCTGTAATAAAACAATGCTTTGATGACGTCAGCTGTCCCCACGTCCCCTTTGTCTGAATTATATTCTGAATTGACTTCATAACAAGCTCGAGACCTGTTTCCTGATGCGTTTGAAGCTCGTGCACGTCATCAGTTCAGTGTTTCAGTTGAGGATGAGGATGAGGATGATGATGATGAAGATGATGAAGATGACACGTGGGACACACATGTCCATGTCTGTGGTCACAGTTTAGGAAAGATCCATTCATATTTTGTTCTGTAAAGACGTGATACCTGCACTTTATATCATGTTCACATTATGTATATTTAATGTTCATATTATTTATTTATATATATATATAAGGGCGGCACGGTGGCTTAGTGGTTTAGCATGTTCTCCTCTCAGTGCTAGGGATTCCCGGTTCGAATCCCTATCTGGGTGGAGTTTCCATGTTCTCCCCGTGTCTGCGTGGGTTTCCTCCGGGTTCTCCGGTTTCCTCCCACAGTCCAAAAACATGGATCAAGTTAATTGAATTCTCAAAATTGCCCAATTTAGAGTGTGTCTGTGTGAGTGAGTGTGTGCCCAGCGATGGATTGGCGCCCTGTCCTGGGTCTATCTGCCCAGCGCCCGAGACGTTCTCCCCTTGATGGGCATGGGGAACCCCACCGCGACCCTAATAGAGGATAAGCGGAAGATAATGAATGAATGAATGAATATATATATATATATATATATATATATATATATAATGTTCATATTATACAATGTTCATATTATATCATGTTTATATTATGTATATACATTTATACACTTCACTTCTGGCATCGGTCTCTGTTATTAATGCACTTTATGTAAATAGTGTTTATATTGCACTTCTGGTTAGATGCGAACTACATTTCATTGGCCCTGTACTTGTCCTCTGCACAATAATAACAGTTTAATCTAATCTAATCTAATCTAATAGGGAGAGTTGGTGTGGAGCTCCGAACCCCTGGTCTAGATCCCCAGTCCATGCCTTCCCATCTTACACGAGTCCCTTACCTCACACATGCTTTTGACCCTCTCGTGCGTATTTCAAAATATTTGCAGATGTTTGTCCTGCGGTGGCTTGGTGGACCGTTGTTGGGTTTGCAGAATATTAACAGTAATAACCGTGATCGTTTTAATGTGTCCTCCACGTTTAACCCGTCCGTGCAGTGACACACACATTACATTTATATTGAGTCACAAAAACACAACTCGTCATTTTTTATACATGGACCACTTTTTCTATTCATTATGTTTCTATTCTCTCTCTCTCTCTCTGTCTCTGTCTCTCTCTCTCTCTTTCTCTGTCTCTCTCTGTCTCTCTCTCTCTCAGTGATGGACTCACTGTACGTGTCCTCCCACCCTGACGACTTCCGGAGTCTGCTGGTCCTGATCGCAGCCGAGTACGCCCCCTCACGTCCGCGGGTATGTGCCGAGGAGCCTCCGGCCGACGTGGCCCGCATGCGCCCCGCGCTGGTTCTGGGCGGCGCGGGGGGCACCACACTGTGCGGGGCGGGTGCTGTCAGCTGGTATCTGACGTCCGCCGGGAAGAAGTCGGGCGGAGACGGCAAGCAGCAGAGTCAGGTGTGGCAGTGGCTGAGCTTTGCTGAGAACGAGCTGGTCCCCGTAGCCTGTGCCGTCGTCTTCCCTCTGCTGGGGCTCGTGACTGTGGACAAGAAGGTGCGTAATGTACAGTATTGCCTCAAGGGGGCCACGTCTTCTTTTGTCTGAGCGACGCCGTGGCTTTCTGGAGCCCTGTGCACCGGAATTAATTAAGTCGAGCATGAGCAGGGGTGTTATTTACATAAAGAAGAAAATTTGACAGTATTTTGGCATTTAGATATCCATCCATTATCTTCTGCTTTATTCTCGATTAGGGTCAGGAGGGGGACAGGGGGGCAATCTATCACTGGACACACTCACTCACACTCTATATGGGGCAATTTGGAAAATTCAATTGACCTTAATCCATGTTTTTTGGACTGTGGGAGGAAACCGGAGAACCCGGAGGAAACCCACGCGGACACGGGGAGAGCATGGAAACTCCACCCAGATTGAGATTCGAACCGGGAATCCCTAGCACTGAGAGGAGAACATGCTAAACCACTAAGCCACCGTGCCGGGGTATTTAGATATGAATGAAATAATAATTTTGGGTTTATAATGTCTACAGTGCTTTACACACAGAGCAGTGTGTCCTCCACATTTAACCCAACCGTGCAGTGACACACACACACACACACACACACACACAGTGAAGTGAACACACTGTATACGACGTCCGGGGAGCAATAAGGGATAGGTCCTTTGCTCAAGGGCACTTCAGTCACAGTATTTCGAACCGGGGACCTTCAGGTCCCAATGCTGGTTCCATAACCACAGACCCCTAAATGACTTCATGATGTACATGTGACCTTCTCTGTCCAGGCTTTCAGTCTAGATCTTTTTTTTTATATCCAGCAGAGTTCCCGTGGCGAGCTACTGCGGGTCCTGAAGGTTCTCGATCGGGCCCTGGAGCCCCGCACCTTCCTGGTCGGAGAGGCTGTGTCTTTGGCCGACATCGCTGTCGCCATGGCTGTGCTGCTTCCCTTTAAATATGTAAGTCGTCGCACGGTTGGGATGTTTCTCTCTTGTTTCGGTTGGAGGCTGACGGGACGCGCTTCTCGTTCTCCAGGCGCTGGAACCCGCGGACAGGACGTCCCTGGTGAACGTGAGCCGGTGGTTCGACACGTGTGTGAACCAGCCCCAGTTCCTCAAGGTGCTGGGCAAAATCTCGCTGTGTGAAAAAACGGTTCCCGTAACGATGAAACCCAGTTCAGCCGACGACAGCGGAGCGGGAGAGCCCGCCGCTGACGGAGCCCCCGCCAACGGTGAGCGAGGGGGGCAACGTGAACCTCTCGCTGGACACACACTCTCTCACACAGACACACTCTATATAGGGCAATTTGGAGAATTCAATTCACCTTGATTTATGTTTTTCGACTGTGGGAGGAAACCGGAAAACCCGGAGGAAACCCATGCGGACACGGGGAGAACGTGGAAACTCCACCCAGATTGGGATTCGAACCGGGAATCCCTAAAGCTGAGAAGAGAACATGCTAAACCACTAAGCCACCGTGCAGCCTGACCACCAAAGTCATCCTCAAATTATAAGCTCATAATAATTATTATAGCTGAAAAGTACTGAGGCGATGGACGCTGTGCAACAATTAATTAATTAATTAATTAATGCAACAATAATAAGAACTGACACCCTCCTCATACAAAGGCGTGGCTGATCCTCACCTATCCCCCAAAATTATATATATATATATATATCAGACCTTATAAATACCTCGTTTCTGCTTTAGGTCCACCCAAGACGGAGGCGCAGTTAAAGAAAGAAGCCAAAAAGCGCGAGAAGATGGAGAAGTTCCAGCAGAAGAAGGAGATGGAGGAGAAGAAGAAGCAGCTGCAGTCTCAGTCTGAGGTATCTCACATTCCACATCCCGTCCACCGCTTTTCACCGACCCAGTAGCAGGGTTCTGCAAAACATTTACATTTTACATTTTCAGTCGTGTAGCCGACGCTTTTATCCAAAGCGACTTACAAATGAGATCATTACATGTCAGAAGTTATTAAGAAAACCAGCTTCACTGTAGAATTATCAAACCTGATCATTATATAATGCTGCCCCTTTTTTATTTAGATATGAATAAAATAATAATTTTGGGTTTATAATGTCTACAGTGCTTTACACTAAGAGGAGTGTGTCCTCCACTTTTAACCCAACCGTGCAGTGACACACACACACACACACACACACACACACACACACACAGTGAAGTGAGCACACATGCCCGGTGTGGTGGGCATCCCTGTACATGACGTCAGGGAAGCAATTAGGAATAGGTCCCTTGCTCAAGGGCACTTCAGTCATAGTATTTCGGTGGGACCTGGAATCGAACCGACCCAGTAGCAGGGTTCTGCAAAACATTTACATTTTACATTTTCAGTCGTGTAGCCGACGCTTTTATCCAAAGCGACTTACAAATGAGATCATTACATGTCAGAAGTTTTGGAGAAAACAAGCTCCACTGTAGAATTATCAAACCTGATCATTATATAATGCTGCACCCCCACCATGCTGCAGTGGAGAACGCCGCGGAGTGAGAATCGGCTTCTTGGTGAGGTGGAACCACCAGGGGGCGATCATCACTGGAGTGAAGTGAATGAGCCGGAGTGTATTTTGAAAAGAGAGGGTGAAGGTCAGATCCAGAAATGGTTCTGTGGGCCAGAGTCAGTGACTTGTACTGAATGCCAATGAGAGAGGAGAGGTGGAATCACATGATATCTGATATCATGACATTTATCGCTTGGCAGATAAACCCAGGACGGGGTGCCAGTCCATCACTGGGCACAAAACGTGGTATGTAACCGGTCATTTCTTCTGTCTTGTGTTTTAGAAAAAGGCCAAGCCAGAAAAAAAGGAGCTGGGCGTGATTACCTACACTGTTCCCACCCCACCTGGAGAGAAGAAAGGTATGATCCTAAACCTCACACATTTTAGAAATACATATTAAATGTGTGTATAGTGTGTATAATGTGTGTGTATGTATGTATGTTTGTATATAGCTATGTATGTGTGTATACCTGTGTATATATGTATAATATGTATAATTAATTGGACTGGACCTGCAGGACGCCCCCTACTGGACTCACATATAGTTTTCTAGTTTTTAGTTTTTCTATTTGTTTAATATCTCTACATGGCGTCATACATTGTTGTTGCTGCCTGGCCGCTCAAGGAAGACGAGTCCCCCACTGAGTCTTGGTCCTCACAAGGTTTCTGCCTTGAATAACAACATAAATGGGAGTTTTTTCTTGCCGCTGTCGCTACGACTTGCTCTTTGGGGGTTTAAAGGCTTTTCATTCTGTAAAGCTGCTTTGTGACGATGTGCTGTTGTAAAAAGCACTATAGAAATAAATAACTTGACTATATAAGAATGTATGTATAGGTTGTTTTTTCCCCCTCTCTCTTCTTTTTAAATTTTTTTTAAAAAACTTTTTCTAGGTTGTTGTTGTTGTTTTTGTTTTGTTTTGGTTTTTTTTCCTCCCCTCTCTCTCCTTTTCCTCCTCTTGTTCTCCCCGGTCACGCATTGGCAGAATAATTGAAATCAATCAAATAAAAGCACAATTACCAGGAATAGGCTGCAATAATCTGTAGAACTGCTCCTGCAAAAACGTAAAAGCAAACATGTGTGGTACATCAGTGCAGTCAGTCAGACTGCAAAAGCATACCAGACATGACAGGTTTGAAAAAAGAAAAAAAAAACATATTAAATAATTATCCCGAGGCCTTTACTCTTTGCTCTGAACCCGCAGATGTGGTGAGCCCCCTGCCCGACTCCTACAGCCCTCAGTACGTGGAGGCGGCGTGGTACGCGTGGTGGGAGAAGCAGGGCTTCTTCAAACCTGAGTATGGGGTGAGGGATGGTTTTAAACAGCGGTGGATTCAGTCTGGACCTTCAGAAGCGTGGAACTCTGATTTGTTTTTGTTTTTTTTGTTATTTTTTAGAGGAAAAGCCTGAGCGAGTCGAATCCTCGAGGCGTCTTCATGATGTGCATCCCCCCCCCCAACGTGACCGGCTCTCTACATTTGGGCCACGCCTTAACCAACGCCATCCAGGACTGTCTGACCAGATGGTACACCAGCTCCTCTCGGCTTGTGTTGTGTGCTGGTTACGTATTGATCGCTATGGAACGGGTCCTTAAATCTGATTGGCTGAGCCGTTTGTCCAGCCGTGACATCATTGACAATAACAAAAAATTAATTGTGTGACCCAATTATTTTAAATGAGGTTCCTCATGCCCATCCAGAGGAGAACGTTCACTCAAACGCACACACACACACACACACACTATATGGGGCAATTTTGAGCAGTCAGTTTACCTTGAATACATGGATCGGGATTCGCAGAGACGTGCTGACCACTGCGCCACCGTGCCGCCCTGTTAATTGTGTTCTGTAATTTGGCCACTAGATGGCATTTTTTTAGTCTTAGAGAAACGGTATCTTGTCACGGCACAGTGGCTTAGTGGTTTGGCATGTTCTCCTCAAATCCCAATCTGGGTGGAGTTTGCATGTTCTCCCCGTGTCCGCGTGGGTTTCCTCCCACCGTCCAAAAAACATGGATCAAGGTCAATTGAGTTCTCCAAATTGCCCCATATAGAGTGTGTATGTCTGTGTGAGTGAGTGTGTCCAGCGATAATTTCCTGTCCTGGGTGTATCTGCCCAGCGCCCGAAATGTTCGCCACTGGATGGTTATAAGGAACACCCCCCCCCCCACCCTAATAGAGGATAAAGTGGAAGATGATGGATGGATGGTATCCTGTTACTCAGCAATGAACGTTCAGTTTAAAAACCAGACTAGATCACATCACAGAAGACCTGATTATTAACGAATTTGTTTTTTTAATGAATGCATTTTTTAAATTATAGTGTGTTTGTAAGTGTTTTATTAAAGCAATCAGACACTCGTGGTTGTGCCTTATTGTGAATAAATCACAGCAAAGAGGTGGAACTGTAACTAATAACACCACTTTCTGTGATTTATTCACAATAATACACAACCTCGAGTGTCTTATCACTTTAATAAATTATCACACCGACTGATTGAGGACTTCTGGTCCTGCAGGCACAGGATGAGGGGCGAGACCACGCTGTGGAACCCGGGCTGCGATCACGCCGGCATCGCCACTCAGGTGGTGGTCGAAAAGAAGCTGATGCGAGAACGGGGGATGAGCAGACACGACCTCGGCAGGGAGGACTTCATCCGGGAGGTGTGGACGTGGAAGAACGAGTGAGTGAAGGGAGGCCGAATTTGATATTTAAACGTTTGAATATCGTCGAAGTTGTAGAGGGGTGACGTATTTGCTCTGATGTTAGAAAAGGGGATCGCATCTACCACCAGCTCAGGAAACTGGGCTCCTCTCTGGACTGGGACAGGGCTTGCTTCACCATGGACCCCGTGAGTCTGAAACACATTCATGTCTCCGATTGGAACGCATTATGACATCGCGAGTCCTACTCTCCACAGCCATGACTGACCCTCCGGCGTCTCCTTTGTGCAGAAACTGTCCTACGCCGTCCAGGAGGCCTTCATTCGGATGCACGAGGACGGCACCATCTACAGGAGCAAGAGGCTGGTCAACTGGTCCTGCACCCTCAACTCGGCCATCTCCGATATCGAGGTGTGTCCCGGACCCGGTCCCCCCGGGTCGTCGTGACGGCGGCGGGGTCCTGATCTGATGCCATGCTTGCTGTGTTGTTGCTTCAGGTCGATAAGAAGGAGCTGACCGGCCGGACGCTGCTTCCCGTGCCCGGCTACAAGGAGAAGGTGGAGTTTGGAGTGCTGGTGTCCTTCTCCTACAAAATCGAGGGGTCAGGTGAGACCCAGATTGGACGGTGTGTCGGCCTTCATTATGGAGATATAAATATAAAGACTCGCCCCGTTCTGATGGTTCTGTTCAGATGAGGAGGTGGTGGTGGCGACCACGCGTATCGAGACCATGCTGGGGGACACGGCGGTGGCGGTTCATCCTAATGATGCAAGATATCAGGTTCGTCCGACTATAATTCTGTACACTTCTAATTCATATTTATAATTAAAAAATATATATTTTTATTTGGAAACAGGAGGAAATTACAAATACACTGGATCTTATATTAACATTTCCATTTGTTTTTCTATACATACAGACCCCCCCTCACCCCCCCCCCCGAATATTTTAACGTCCCTATAATAACATTCCAACACTGCTAATAACAAACAGAAATGAACTCCCTGTTGTCTGCAATATACCTATTTACCAATTCCCAGTGAGTTCAAAAACTTACAGATGGATTACTCATAGGTACATATGATAATATATATATAAACATATATATATATATATATATATATATATATATATATACACACACATACATATATATACACATACATACACATTTTATATATATATATATATAAAATGTGTGTGTGTGTGTGTGTATGTATGTGTATATATATGTATGTGTGTATATATATATATATATATATATATATATATATATATATGTGTGTGTGTGTATATATATATATATATATATATATATATATATATATATATATATATATATATATATATATATATATATATATACTTTTTTAAAAAAAATTTATCGTATGTACCTCTGAGTGTGTGTGTGTGTGTGTGTGTGTGTGTGTGTGTGTATATATATATATATAATTGACCCTCATTCTATGTCTGAAGCAGATATCCCCATCATCATTGTTGACCTCAAATATAGCTGCACCTGCGTGCGTTAGGCTGTAGGTCCGTACTAAATGCCTTGGATATCAAATTAGAGACAGCAAACCACTATGATGTTAAACCTGGGCCCGACCGGAGCATGTGGGTCAGTGGGTCGGGTGAGCTGGGGCATTAAGACATCAATTACAATGTGTGTCTCAGTCAGGGAACACTTCAGATGATATGGCCTTAGAGAAGTGCGATGTAACACACTTCTGACTTCAGTAGCATCCAATTTTTCTGTTCTAAATCCTCACCTCGTCGTCTTCGTAGCACCTGAGAGGAAAGCTGGCGCTTCACCCGTTCTGCGACCGGAAGCTGCCCATCGTCTTCGACGACTTTGTGGATATGAACTTCGGAACAGGTGAACGTTCAAAACTTCGTTACTCCAGTCATGAAGTTCAGGGTTCCATCCATCTATCCGTCCTCGTCCTCGTAGTTCTATATCGCCGGGGAGGGGGGGTGGACACTGGTAGATACACCCAGGACAGGGTGCCAATCTACCACTGGGAACACTCACACACACAAACTATAAAGGGGGCAACTTAGAGCAGCCGCATGACCCTGAATCCATGTTTTCTGGACTGTGAAAGGAAACCAGAGAACCCAGAGAAGGAACCCACACAGAGATGGGGAGAACATGTAAAACTCCTCCCAGATCTGGATTCGAACCATGTCGCCCGCAGTGTTTTATACGTTGTACTAATGTTACAATGCGTCACTAAAGAACATAAAGGTGACAGTATGTTTGTCAGCGGGTCGTATGATCAGTGGAGTATGACTGCCCTCTGGCGGACATATGAAGGAACAGCAGGAAGCGTCCGTTTTCTTTTCTTTGTTTCTTGTCATAATTGGATCGGCTGATTATACCTATATGTTATTTTATGCCTCAGATCGTTATGAGGGGCTTATGAAGGGCAAAAAAAAATTAACTTAAATTAAAATTAATTAACATGAATGTTTGCAGGCACGGTGGCTTAGTGGTTTAGCATGTTCTCCTCTCAGCGCTAGGGATTCCCGGTTCGAATCCCCATCTGGGTGGAGTTTCCATGTTTTCCCCGTGTCCGCGTGGGTTTCCTCCGGGTTCTCCGGTTTCCTCCCACAGTCCAAAAACATGGACCAAGTCAATTGAGTTCTACAAATTGCCCCCTATAGAGTGTGTCTGTGTGTGAGTGTGTGCCCAGCGATAGATTGGCGTCCTGTCCTGGGTGTATCTGCCCAGCGCCCAAAACGTTCTCCCCTGGATGGCATGGGGAACCCCATCGTGACCCTAATAGAGGATAAAGCGGAAGATAATGGATGGATGAATGTTTCTCTTTGGTATTTTTGGCAGTGACCTTCATCCAGATGAACAGCAGCCTGCGAAAGTTAAATTAGCAGATTATTTCTAACCCCGTCGTTTTATTGGTGCAGGTGCGGTGAAGATCACGCCCGCTCACGACCACAATGACTACGAAGTGGGCGAGCGGCACAAGCTGCCCTTCATCAACATCCTGGATGAAAATGGCTTCCTCATCAATGTTCCTCCTCCGTTCCTGGTAGGGATGAAGGCCGTTCATCGTTTTTTTTTTTTTTTTTGCAATTTATCGCGATTTTACAAATATAACCAGTGATTAAGTGTAAAAGCGGCTCGCCGTCGTCAAGGCGACGTTCATATATAAAAAATATATATATGCATCATTACCGGTGGATGAAACTTTAGTTTTTACAGGATATGAGTATGTACTCGAAAGGTACTCTGAGTTTTTACTTTAATTTTCACAAAAGTCTTTAATAATATTTTGTGTTAAAAGCCCTGCATTGTCTTTTTTTCCCCCCATTTTTTATTAAAATATATTAATTTAGTAATACATAAATTATAATATTATAATATAAATTTGATGTTATTTTTTTATATGTGATTTCTGCTGCTTTCTTGGTTAATTATCGCATGACCTCTGTTATGGTCTCAGCCCTCATTCCCAGCATGCTTCACTCTAATGTTGATGGAACAGCTGATTGATTTGGCTCCGCCTCTGCTCCGTTTTAGGGCATGAAGCGGTTCGATGCTAGGAAGGCAGTGCTGCAAGCGCTGAAGAACCGAGGTCAATTTAAGGAGATTAAAGACAACCCCATGGTGGTGCCTGTCTGCAGGTCAGTGTGGGATTCGGTCTGCAGTCTGGATCTGTGCAGATAATAATAAATAATAATAATAATGCGGCACAGTGGCTTAGTGGTTTAGCATGTTCTCCTCTCAGCGCTAGGGATTCCCGGTTCGAATCCCCATCTGGATGGAGTTTTCATGTTCTCCCCGTGTCCGCGTGGGTTTCCTCCGGGTTCTCCGGTTTCCTCCCACAGTCCAAAAACATGGATCAAGTCAATTGAGTTCTCCAAAATTGCCCCATATTGAGTGTGTCTGTGAGTGAGTGTGTGTCCAGCGATGGATTGGCCCCCTGTCCTGGGTGTATCTGCCCAGCGCCCGAAACGTTCTCCCCTAGATGGTAATGGGGAACCCCCCCCCCCACACACACACACAACCCTAATAGAGGATAAAGCGGAAGATGATGAATGAATGAATAATAATAATAATATTTTTTTTAAGTGAATTGTAATCATATAGAGTTATAAGGTGATGTATTTTGCCTAAAGTGCTTACACACACACACTGTGTGAAGTGAGCACATGTGCCCCGCATGGTGGGGAGCGATGTACACGGTACCCAGGGAGCAATCAGAGTTAGGTGCCTTGCCCAAGTGCACTTCAGCTGGAATATGTGATTGGACCGGGAATCGAACCGGGGACCTTCAGGTTGCAGGGCTGGTTCCTTATTCTAAAACCAGGTGGATGCATTGTGATTATTGAGATGCCTAATTTACTTCAAAGTGATTGTGGCTGTAGAACCACCCCAGGGCACCACTACATGGGGGCAGCAGAGTTAAAGCTCACTCTCTCCCTCTGTCTCGCTCTGTCTCTCAGCCGTTCGAAGGACATCGTGGAGCCCCTGCTGAAGCCTCAGTGGTACGTTAACTGCACTGAGATGGGAAAGCAGGCAGCCGATGCGGTCAGGAGCGGCGAGCTGAAGGTCGTCCCCGAGCACCATCTGAAAACCTGGTTCAACTGGATGGACAACATCAGGCGAGTCCACGGCTGGGTCCTGAAGTGCTAACGTAGGGAACCGTTAAGCCAGGTGAAGGTGCATAACGGTGTGTGTGTGTGTGTGTGTGTGTGTGTGTGTGTGTGTGTGTGTGTGTGTGTGTGTGTGTGTGTGTTCAGGGACTGGTGTATCTCCCGGCAGCTGTGGTGGGGTCACCGGATCCCGGCGTACTTCATCACCGTTAACGATCCCTCTGTGAAAGCCGGAGAGGTGCGAACGCAAAACACAGCCACTGATCCGACCCTCAGCTTTTAAAAGAGCCGTCTTAATTGTGTGTGTGTGTGTGTGTGTGTGTGTATAGGATGTCGATGGTCATTACTGGGTAAGTGGACGATCAGAGGAGGAAGCCAAAATAAAGGCGGCCAAGCGCTTTAACGTCGCCGTGGACAAAATCAGCCTCCGTCAGGGTAACACCACCCTCACCCAGCACTCCATCACTCTCTCTCCTCCCCCCGTTCTCCGTTCCCCCCTTTCGTCCCAGTGTTCCTCACGTCACCATTATCTTCCACTTCATCCTCTATTAGGGTCGCGGTGGGGTTCCACATGCCCATCCAGGGGAGAACGTCTCGGGCGCTGGGCAGATACACCCAGGACAGGACGCCTATCTATCACTGGGCACACACTCACTCACTCACAGACACTCTATATGGGGCAATTTGGAGAATTCACTTGACTTGATCCATGTTGTTTTGGGGAGAACATGCAAACTCCACCCAGATTGGGATTCAAACCGGGAATCCCTAGAGCTGAAAGGAGAACATGCTAAACCACTAAGCCACCGTGCCGCCCTCCCGACATAATCCTAATTTATATAATAAAAACTGGAGTATCTTATCAGTATCTGAGTATTGAGTATCTGATTACCCGACTGTAATTATATGTAAATAATCTCTACTCTGTGTGTGTGTGTGTGTGTGTGTGTGTGTGTGTGTAGATGAGGACGTGTTGGATACCTGGTTCTCCTCTGGAATCTTCCCCTTCTCCATCTTTGGATGGCCAAATGAAGTAAGCGCACCCCACACACCCCAATCCAATAATAATCTCTGTATCACCGTAATCTGTAACATAATGACGTTGTTGTCATTAACGCGTGTGCGTGTGTGTGTGTGTGTGTGTGTGTGCGCGTGTGTGTCAGTGTGAGGACCTGAACGTCTTCTACCCGGGCACGCTGCTGGAGACGGGTCATGACATCCTGTTCTTCTGGGTGGCGCGCATGGTCATGATGGGCCTCAAACTCACCGGCAGACTTCCGTTTAAAGAGGTTTGGGATTAACAACAGACACACAGCGGCGGCATGTGAACGCACCAATCAAACGCACCAATCAAACGCCTCCAACTGCTTTAATACCAAAAGAATAGTTCTGTAATGCTCAGGACGTCCAGCTCTCAGCGCTGGGGATTCCAGGTTTGAATCCCGATCTGGCTGGAGCGTCCATGTTCTCCCCGTGTCCACGTGGGTTTCCTCCGGGTTCTCCGGGGTTCTCCCACAGTCCAAAAAACATGGGTGCTCTAAATTGTAACTACTGTATATAGTGTGTGCCCAGTGTCGGATTGTCGCCCTCTTCTGGGTGTATCTACCAAGTACCCAAAATAACTTAATAATTAATAATATTATATATTATTAATATAATAATATTATTATATATAGTATATATATATATACTTTATCATGTTCATATGTTACTGAAAGGCTGATGAGTTATAATTGAATGCTGTGATAAGTAAATTATATTAAAGTGGGAGGTCTGTAACCTCTCAGCCAATCAGGTTCCAGGTTTCATGTGTGTAATAAAGTGCTGATGTGCAGTATGGTGTGTGTGTGTGTGTGTGTCAGGTGTATCTACACGCGGTGGTGCGGGACGCTCACGGCAGGAAGATGAGCAAGTCGCTGGGCAACGTCATCGATCCGCTGGACGTCATCACCGGAATCTCGCTGGAGGTGCGCGTCCTGTCTGTCTGTTGGGCTGGGGGTGGGGGGGTGGGCTGGGGAGGTGTGGGGGGGTGGGGTTTGACGTCGACGTCCCGCCGCGGCGGCCGTCCGAACCGCGTGACGTTCCGTCTGTCTCTGTGTGTAGGGTCTCCATGCTCAGCTGAAGGACAGCAATCTGGACCCGCTGGAGGTGGAGAAGGCCAAGCAGGGACAGGTACCGGTCCTCCTCCTCCTCCTCCGTCAGGTGGCCAATCATTCTGTCCGATGCGAGTGATCTGACTCGTCCTTGTATCCGTACAGAAATCCGATTACCCCGCCGGGATACCCGAGTGTGGGACAGACGCGCTGCGGTTCGCTCTGTGTGCCTACACCAGCCAAGGTAACGCCCAGCTGTCAATCAAATCTCGTCCAATCACCGAACTGGACCTTAGAAACGCTTTAATAATGAACTGTAAACGCTCAGCGGCTCTTTCATTATCATCAGGGAGGGACATTAATCTGGACGTGAACAGGATTCTAGGATACAGGCATTTCTGTAACAAGCTCTGGAACGCCGTGAAGTTCGCCATGAGGACGCTGGGTGACGGCTTCCGGCCCTGCGAGAGAGCGCAGGTTCGACACGCCTCACAGAAACCTCAGGAATCAAACAAGTGACTCCGGAAATGATTCACCGAATCAAAACCCGTCCCAAAAAAAATAATCACGAATTCAACACATTACATCCTGCTTTATAAATATTTATTTCATTTAGTGAGGGGAGGGGAGGGGGGGGGCAGGGTGGTGTCATGGTCAGCACACCCGCCTCTCGGCACTGGGGATCCGGGTTCGAATACCAATCTAGGTGGAATTTTCTTCTGAATTCAAAGTAAATTGGCTGATCTCAATTGCCCCTATATAGTGTGTGTCAGTGAGTGTGCATCCCAGTGCTAGATTACTGCCCTGTCCTGGGTGTATTTGCCCAGTGTCTGAAATGCCCCCCCACCCCACCCCAGCTTCAGGGAGTTGGTGAGTCATTTACTGATGTATTGATTTATTTCAACACTGAGTCATTGCTAAATTCCTTTAATTAAATGAAGATCATATAATTAAAATCAACCCCTAATAGATATGAATTTTTGCTGATGCATGTTAATAAAACTTAATTAATAATAATTAATAATTATACTGTAGTTAATAATTTAATATTAAAATTATAGTTATAGTTATAGTTATTATATATATATATATATATATATATATATATATATATATTTTAAATGATCCGTTCTCTACCTGTACAAATTAGGATTTGGTTGACTGTCTACATTAACATCATACCCCCCCCCCAGCTGTGCGGCGATGAGGGCGTGTCGGACCGCTGGATCCTGTCGCGGCTCAGCGCCGCCGTGGCGCTGTGTGGAACCGGGTTCCAGGCCTACGATTTCCCAGCCATCACCACCGCCATCTACAACTTCTGGCTGTACGAGCTGTGCGACGTCTATCTGGTAACCGACCCTTCTGCTTCTTCTTCACCCCCCCCCACCCCACCCCCATCAATCTTATGAGGACCATGCTTAGTGTAGAGCACCGTTATTCTGAATAAATCACGGGCCAGACGAGGTGTTCACAATAACACACAACCTCGAGTGTCTTACTGCTTTTATATAAAACACTTACAGATAATAAATAAATAAAAAAAACATAAATACATCAATGATTTGATAGATAAATGTGTTAATTTAAACTGAATTATTAATAATCTGGATTTCTGTGATGTAATCTAGTCCGGATTTTAATGTGGATGTTGATCTGAGTTACAAAAAAAACAAAAAAACAAAAAAGCCATCTAGTGGCCAAATTACAGAATGCAATTCTTGGACGCCTATCAGGAATTAAAAATAATTTAAAATAATGTATTGTATTTCACGCATTGATACGAATGTGAAGCGCTTAGAGGTGTGTGTTATTGTCAATGATGTCACGGCCGGAAATATGCCTCAGCCAATCAGATTTAAGGAGCGGAACTACCTGTAGTCTAATGAGCTGTATGTAATTGTATGTCTTTGTAACGTAAGCGCTGAGTTACGTCGCTTTTAAAACAATTTATGAAATGAAATTAAAAGTGTGTGTGTGTGTGTGTGTGTGTGTGTGTGTGTGTGTGTGTGTAGGAAAGCGTGAAGCCCGTCCTGAGCAGAACGGACGCTGAAGGCCAGAAGCAGGCCGAGGTGTGCCGGCAGACCCTCTACACATGTTTGGATGTGGGACTCCGCCTCCTGTCTCCCATCATGCCCTTTGTCACCGAGGAGCTTTTCCAGAGGTTGCCCCGGAGACGGCCGGAGGACAGCCCGCCCAGCGTCTCCGTCACTCCCTATCCCGAGTGCTGTGAGGTGGGTCAGCCGTGGGTCGGATGTGGGTGTGGGGGGGGGGTCCAGTTCCAGGAGTTTGCTGACTGACCCTCTGCTGACCCTCACAGTTCTGCTGGCACAGCGAGGACGTGGACCATCAGATGGAGTTCGCCATGAGCGTGGTCAAAACCATCCGCTCTCTCCGCGCCGACTACAACCTGACCAAGACCCGCGCCGACTGTAAGCACCGACGCAGAACACACGACCAATCAGAACCCGAATGAACCCTGTGTCATGATGTCATAGCCTGCTTTTGTAAGGAGTGGGTTCAAATTCACTCAGTGAGGTATAGATGCCTCATTTAACTGCATTTAAATATACAATGAGTTTATATATAATATATACATATGTTTACTGTGTGTGTGTATGTGTATCTATATATATATATATATATATAGGCGGCACGGTGGCTTAGTGATTTAGCACCTTCTCCTCTCAGCTCTAGGGATTCCCGGTTTGAATCCCCATCTGGGTGGAGTTTCCATGTTCTCCCCGTGTCCGCGTGGGTTTCCTCCGGGTTCTCCGGTTTCCTCCCACAGTCCAAAAACATGGATCAAGTTCAACTGAGTTCTCCAAATTGCCCCATATAGAGTGTGTCTGTGTAATTGAGTGTGTGTTCAGTGATAGATTGGCGCCCTGTCCTGGGTCTATCTGCCCAGCGCCCGAGACGTTCTCCCCTGAATGGGCATGGGGAACCCCACCGCAACCCTAATAGAGGATAAGCGGGAGATAATGAATGAATATATATATATATATATATATATATATATATACAGTATATCAGCCGGCACAGTGGCTTAGTGGTTTAGCATGTTCTCCTCTCAGCACTGGGGATTCCCGGTTCGAATTCCAATCTGGCTGGAGTTTCTATGTTCTCCCCGTGTCTGTGTGGGTTTCCTCCGGGTTCTCCGGTTTCCTCCCACAGTCCAAAAACATGGATCAAGTTCAACTGAGTTCTCCAAATTGCCCCATATAGAGTGTGTCTGTGTAATTGAATGTGTGTTCAGTGATAGATTGGCGCCCTGTCCTGGGTGTGTCTGCCCAGCGCCCGAAACGTTCTCCCCTGGATGGGCATAAGGAACCTTTCTCACCCCTGGATGGGAGTGGGGCATATATATATATATAGTCCCAAATCCCTCTCACTCCACTCCTGACTCTTTGATGGCATTCAGTTTAAACCTCGCGGATCTTTCTTTCTTTCCGCAGGTTACTTGCAGTGTATCGATTCGGCTACGGCGTCTCTAGTGGAGAAATACAGCCTGCAGATCCAGACCCTCTCCTACTCTCAGGCCATTCACCCTGTGACGGGCGGCGACGCCGGCATCCCAGCGGGCTGCGCGGTGGCCATCGCCTCGGACAAATGCACCGTCCATCTCATGCTCAAGGTGAGAACACTGACCTGCTGCTGCTTACACCTGTACTCCATGCAATAAACACGGGAATTGAAGCTTGACCACACCCGGCCCTTTGCCCGTCCCTCTGGCGCCCGCATGAGGTCAATGGGAGGTTAGAACTTAAATGGAAACCAGTGTGCACAGGGTGTAGTGCATTGACTTATCTTGTGGCAATGAAATCCTACAGTGGTCCTACAGTAGGTCCTTGGGGAACACCGCATATTTATTACAGTACTGTTCACAGCAGCCACGTGCCGATGTGTTGATGTGTGTGATGTGTTGGCGTCCCACCCCAGGGCTTGATCGACGTGGAGAGGGAGGTGACGAAACTGACGGCCAAGAAAGGCGAGCTGGAAAAGCAGATGGAGAAACTGGAGGAGAAAATGAAGAAGAGCGATTACAAAGAGAAGGTTCCCGCCAAGGTGCAGGAGCAGGACGCCGAAAAGGTCAGGCACCGATGCGGTCTTTAATATTTAACTTCGCGTCCAAAACCTTTAATAGTTTCACGACTACAAATGCGCGGGCGATCCATGTGCGAATCCAAATCTGGGGGTAGTTTGCATGTTCTCCCCGTGTCTGCATGGCTTTTGTCCCTCATCCATAACATGGATTGGCTGCTTTTAATTGCCCCTATATAGTCCCTATATAGCTTTTAATTGCCCCTATGTGTTTCTCTGTGTGCGCAGTTAAAACAGAGTCAGACGGAGCTGCAGAAAGTGAGGGAAGCCGTAGAGAACTTCAGAAAAATGATGTAACGGCGTTCCGGGCGTCGGCTCTTTTTTGCCGATCGGTTTGTCTCCTCGCGGCGTCTTCTGTCTGAAAACTGGTTTTCTTATAAGGAAGGTTAAATAAATTCTAAATGTTAGCGCACCGACGTTGCCCTGTTGTTCTTGACTTTAAAGCAACAATATGTAACATTCTCCCCCCCCAAAAAACCCTCACTACACACATTAACAGAGGATTCAAGCAGACCACGCCTTTATTTTTTACAACACGTCATTTTACAGTACGTCGGCGCTCGGCCCCATGATTTCGGGTTCGGCTTGGATAACAAAAAAAAGAAAAAAAAAAAAAAAAAGGGAGAACTAAATGGAATGAGAGCAAAGAGAACCTTCCATCAGAGAACTCTGAGAACTCAGTGCCATGCAGACAGCAACACAACAAAAAATACCAGCTTCCAAACCCCCTCCACCACCACCTCCACCTCCACCACCTCCACCACCACAGCCGTGCGTCCTCTGAGGTTCGATGTCCCGACTCTCTCCCGCCGGCCCGTCACAACTTCCAGGGCATGTGGAACTCGGAGGCGGGGAGCGGCGTGCAGTGCGTCGACTCAAAGTTCCTCATGTACTTTCTGGCCTGCGGGGGCAGAGCAGAGCAACACGCCGTTTTCATTTCATTTATTAATCACGGCTTTCAAATGGCTGCGATCGTGTGGCGCGCACGTTTTCTAAAATCCTCCTTCAATCTGATTGGCTGAGCCGTTTGTCCGGCCATGACACACCCCTCTGAGCGCTCCACACGCACGTCGTATCAGTGCGTGATGTACAATTTTTAAAATCATAAAATACAGATTATTAATATAAACCGAGCACTAAAAAAGTTGTGTTCTGTAATATGGCCACTAGAGGGCAGTTTGATCAGATGTTACTCAGTGATTAATGGTAAAACTTTTTACCACCCCCCCATTCCCAATGATTTGTCGTCGATGACAACACATGAATCAATTAAAAAAATTAATTACCAATTGATTTACTAACTAGTAGTAATTAATGAATTTTTGTTTTCTATGGATACCCATTTTCTACTAAATGTTATATCTCACAAGCAGAATTAATTTAGGATAAAGTCACGATAAAGTGGGTTTTAAAAAATATATTTATTAAATATTTTGCTTGTTATTACGGCGTGTTTTGGAGGCGCACAAGGTTGTGTATTATTATTATTATTCATTCATTATCTCCCGCTTATCCTCTATCAGGGTTGCGGTGGGGTTCCCCATGCCCATCCAGGGGAGAATGTCTCGGGTGCTGGGCAGATACACCCAGGACAGGACGCCAGTCCATCGCTGGGCACACACTCACTCACACAGACACACTCTATATGGGGCAATTTGGAGAACTCAATTAACTTGATCCATGTTTTTGGACTGTGGGAGGAAACCGGAGAACCCGGAGGAAACCCACGCAGACACGGGTAGAACATGGAAACTCCACCGATATGGGGATGTGTATTATTATTATTATTATTATTATTATTATTATTATTATTATGTGTATATATTGTTAATAAATCATGAGGCACACCCTCCCGTACCTCATTGCTTTTATATACTTGTTATTTCCAGCGCGTGAGCGTATGGATGACTATAAATAGCTAGTCTGGCCGTAATTTACAAGGACCGTCTGCGTCTTCTATTCGTCTACCTCGTGGTTGAGACAGTGATTCGGACAGCAGGACGATGTTCCTGTGGCTCTCGTTCGTCTCGAATGTAAACTCATTTCTCCCAAAACGCCGTTGCCAGACGTTCTAACGAGCGTTATTTATCAGTCCTTAATTGAGAATGCCGACTGCGAGCGTTTCGTGAAACAGATCCTCACCAGGTAAAGTGCCAGCTGCCGTCTGCCTTCCATGGCCATGTCCTCACCTGACAACAAAGAGCAGACGGGTTACAGCGCGCCGTTTCCCTCTCGCCGCCGTGGCGACTTGTCTGGAAAGCTCATTTTTGCAGCGACGCATTGTGACAAAAGCAGTCGAGATGGCCTCTAATTCGACAGAGTAATTAGGTCATTGTAATTACCGACGCTCCAGGGGAACGGCGCCTCCCGGTCCGTCTGATAGGACTGGAGCACAGACAGGCACCAGTCGTCGTCAACTTGGTACGCCGTGTACACCGATTCTGTAAGATTCCAGGAGAGACTTCAATTTAAATGAATACTAGACCAGTGCTTATAATTAACATACACGTCTGTAAACATTTTTTAATTATTTGACTTATACTTGAAAATCTAGGAAAAAAACCCATCTGACTATCTCTAATCATTTTGACTGATCTAGAAAAACGCACAACTCACAAAAATGTAGATAAAGAGAGGTACGCATCAGATGCATGCAGCATTCTCATTGCCATAGTAACCACCATTCGTCTGCCAGTTACCATTCTCTTTAAATTTGTGGGGATGCGGGATGTCCGGAGGCGAGTATTTGAAATGTGGATTTTCATTTATTGCGGCACGGTGGCTTAGTGGTTAGCACGTTCGCCTCTAAGCGCTAGAGATTCCCGGTTCGAATCCCCATCTGGGTGGAGTTTCCATGTTCTCCCCGTGTCTGTGTGGGTTTCCTCTGGGTTCTCCGGTTTCCTCCCACAGTCCAAAAACATGGATCAAGTTAATTGAATTCTCAAAATTGCCCCGTTTAGAGTGTGTCTGTGTGAGTGAGTCTGTGCCCAGCGATGGATTGGCGCCCTGTCCTGGGTCTATCTGCCCAGCGCCCGAGATGTTCTCCCCTGGATGGGCATGGGGAACCCCACCGTGACCCTAATAGAGGATAAGCGGAAGATAATTTTCATTTATTGGCGTTTCTTTTATTTATTTATTTATTTATTCATTTTTTTATTGAAAATATCTAAGAACGGCGGCACGGTGGCTTAGTGGTTTAGCACGTTCTCCTCTCAGCGCTAGGGATTCCCGGTTCGAATCCCCATCTGGGTGGAGTTTCCATGTTCTCCCCGTGTCTGCGTGGGTTTCCTCCGGGTTCTCCAGTTTCCTCCCACAGTCCAAAAACATGGATCAAGTCAATTGAGTTCTTAAAAATTGCCCCATATAGAGTGTGTGTGAGTGTGTGCCCAGCGATGGATTGGCGTCCTGTCCTGGGTCTATCTGCCCAGCGCCCGAGACGTTCTCCCCTGGATGGGCATGGGGAACCCCACCGCGACCCTAATAGAGGATAAAGTGGAAGATAATGAATGAATGAATATTTAAGAACACTTTGCATTGCAGTTTTCTTTTTTTTTAAAATTGCTCTTAAATTCACTTTGCGTGCACGTGTTTGTTTAAATGTGCTCCCCGAGACAATTTGGGACCAGTTTAGAACCCCTGTACCACAGCAGAACACCCACCTGCCTCCACGTGTGATCCGGCCTCCAGCCACCGTCTGACGGCTCGAACGCTGTCCTCGGTCATCACTTTCGGGTACCTGAAACAAAGCACAGGCTTCATTCAGCAAAAAATCTATGCTGGTTCTCTGAAGGGCCTCTGAGACGGCCACGGCAGAGAGCCGTCCTGAATAATTAACACACTCCTGTTAATTCAGAACGTTATTGCTGCATCAGTCTTGTAAATGCGTTTTTTACAGCCTTTACGGCTGAACCGCCGGCGTTCATCACATTCTGCCGTCATTCCAGAACGTTCTCCGCTTTATGAATGTAGTCCGTTTGGTTAAATAGTTAATGCGACGGAGGCGAACCTGTAGTGGAGAAGTCTGAGCAGCAAGTCGTTGCCGCGGTTGGACATGATGTCCTCTGGTCCTCTGTAACAGAGCACAGCAGAAGAGAGCCGAGACCGTTAAGCATGTTCATAAACACTTCAGAACACTCCTTAAATCGATAGCAAGACTCTGAGCGATGTACATCATTTTAAATCATCTACCATAATGATTCCCGATGCGCACTAAACCGGTATCCCGTTACTTAGCGATTCAACATTCAATTTAAAAAACATACTATATTGCGTCGCAGAAGACCAGATTACTAATTATTTAGTTGTTTTTTTTTGTTTTGTTTTTTAAGATGGTGTGTTTGTATCTGTTTTATAAAAGTAAAAGGCACTCAAGGTTGTGTATTATTGTGAATCAATCAGGGAAATCCTGTGATTTATTCACAACACTGCCACGCCCTCTCATGCATTATTGCTTTATTAATCTCTCTGTATATAAACTGTATGTAAAGACGCTGGTCTGCCTTAAAGATCAGACTGTTGGGCTGCGTGGCGGAGCCTCGGTACGACGGCGTCTAATAATGGAGGACAAAAAGGATGTTGCACTCAAGTCCATTTTGATAAATATTTTATACAACTCTGTGTGTGTGTGTGTGTGTGTGTGTATACAGAAATGTAAACTGGACAAAGCATGAATCTAAATGATGTCGTCTATCAAAACCAGGACTTTTACTTTATTATAATAACATTGTGCTGCTTGTACTCAATTTTAGAACTTTTATTTTGTTTTATTTTGTAAAAAAAAAAAAAATCTGTACATTGCATTTTGGGCTTTTTTTTCTTTCTTTCTTTCTTAAGTAACAGGTCTGAATATCTCCATCACACCTTCGGTGAGTAATTACTTACGTTATTTAGGTATATTTAATTGTTAGCTATTTAAACTTATAATATTGATGAAGGATGTCATATTCTAATGAATGGTCCCCGTTCGTTCTTGTTTATTTTAAAGCTTGAGGCTCTGGTGTGTGTTATGAATCCGTTCCGGGAACGCTCACGTGGTGGTGATGATTTCGTCTCGGGTTCTTCTGATAAGCAGGACCGGTCCCTGGTACCTGTGGAGAGGCGGAGAACATGAGCGCTGCCACCGGAGCTCGGTTCAGACCTGAGGGGGAGGAGTGGGAGTTGGAGGAGGAGGCGCTTACTTGCACAGCTGCTCGGCGTTGTTCAGGTTCATGTACTGCCGGACGGTGTAGGTCACCAGCGGTCCTGTTCCAACACACACACACACACACACACACACACACACACACACGGGCTTAATGAACACAGCATGGCCACCCTGATGGCTCATGCAATCGGCGAGCAGCACACACTCACTCCAGCTGTCGGGCATGACCTTCAGCGCCAGGGGCAGGAGGTCATCGAAGGAGGCGTCCAAAACCAGGGAGCGGATCTCGGGGTAGGACATCACCGCCCAAGTGGCTGCCGAAAAAACATGTTTTTTGTTCATTATTTATTATTATTGAAGTTTATTATAGTTGGCTGGGATTTACTCTCATACCCAGAACCAGACCGGGTTCGTGTTGACCAGCGGATTAGAATGACAAAAAAAATCCGATCATCAGATCCTTTAAAAAAATAAAATAAAATTTTTAAAAAAAGCACCCTCATCTCCATAGCGAAGAGCCGCAGCATCCTGCTTTCAGAGAACAGAGCGCATTTGGACGCCGATTCAGAAGGATTTCTTTAAAAGCCATCGCAGGCTCCCTGCTGCTGTAATAGCAGAGGAAGATAAGGCAACCTAATAAGATGTTTGTGGAGGCCAAAAAAAAAAAAAGAAAGGCTGTTTTAATATAAAAAATAAAAAAAACATAAAATCCTGGGCTTTAGATAGAAATCTTCTTTATTTTTATTTTGGTTGCCTTTTTATTACAAAGGGGGAAAAAAATTTCTCCGTATTATTTTAGATTTTTTTTTTTTTTTTTTTTTTTTTTTCCGAGGTCGACTATTAAGCCAGGATGCCCTTCCGATTTATTTCTCCTCACCGTGTGCTGATGTTTACACCACAGACCCGCTTAAATGCCCCGGTCTTTAGTTTTTTACAGGTCAGCATTCCCTTGAATTGCTTACCCGTGAATCCACCGATGGACCAGGCGTACACGACGACGTCGCTCAGCTGGAAGCCCAGCTTGTGCACGGCAAACTGGATCACCACGTCCATCGCGTTTGCCTCGTTTTGAGGGAACGGAACCCCCTACAATGAACAGAGATGTATATAATATATGTATAATATATTAATAATCACATTACTGTTGTCTTGTTACAGTCATCGGTATCATGAGGGCGGCGACCACTTACTGTGCTTCCTCCAAAACCAGGATGGTTCCAGCCAAGGACAGAGTAACCACCTGCGGAGTCGCAAAGAGCAACGGGTGAGTAGCTCCAGCTTTGTGTTGGTCAGTCTGCACTACATTCAAATTATTTGGACGTGGTTGGGGTTGAATGACCTGCACCGCAGTACCGTACTTAAACCACGCTAACTATGCAAAGAGGAAGGCGTGGCTTTAAGTGGAAGCCTATAATAATTTAAGCCCATGAGATTTAACCAGAAGAGAGTTATTGTGGTTATCGTTTAGACAGCAGCATGATTTCCGGAGTTGGCTTTACCAACGACCACCTTAATTCAGCTTTCAGAAGTGTTTTAACACGGAAAGGTTCATATTGATGCAGTATTTAGGATGTGCAAAATTTTAAAAAATGGTGCAGAATTAATGCAAAGTGATAGACGTTTAAAGCCCTTTTTTATTATTTGTCTTTAAAAACATTTTAAAACTATTATTTATCACATGTTATTCAAAGTGAGCATCATTGCAGGTGTCTGAGCGGTTGGAAGGGGTCGTGGTACTAATACTGACTTAAGACGTACATCTGAATACTGAAAAAATCAGTAACTAGATAAAGGTACAGTTCATCAGTATAAATGATACTAACGTCACTCAATACACAATAAACTCTCCCAAACACACTCCCTTTACTGAGGTTATGTATGACTTTGTGATGTAAATAGTGTTTTGGTATATATTACATATTAAGAATTTTTTTTTATTTTATTTTTTATAATTTTTTTTTTTAATTATTAAAAAATATATATATATTTTTTTTTTGTGTATGTGAAGATATTTTAAAAGGGTTATTTTGTTTAGTTTGTGTAAAAACCAAACTTTATACAGAGGATTAAGGTTGCATTAAATGTAGGACTGAAGAGGACTTTTAAGAGCTCTGGTGGAAAAAAGTGGGTGGAGTCACAGGAGTCACAGGGACAGGTAACAGGAAATGGGTAAGGGAGGACAAATGAATGGTGTGTTTGGAGGAAAATATGAAAGATGGAGAACATTCCAAAGCTATTTAATCTTCATTTTGGAACTGATGCTCTTGACTGATGGATGTTTTCATGGAAATGGATTCCTCCAGATGACGTGGAAGCAGTTTGAGAGCAGGTCTGCGTTACCGGTGAGCTCCATGCTGGATTCTTTTTTAGCCCCATTTTTGGAAGCAATGCATTGCTGTGAACTTGGGATGTTGGTGTGAGTGGACTTGGGGCATGTTGGTGTGAGTGGACTTGGGGCATGTTGGTGTGAGTGGGCAGGTTGGGGCATGTTGGTGTGAGTGGACTTTGGGCATGTTGGGGCATGTTGGTGTGAGTGGACTTTGGGCATGTTGGGGCATTGTGGTGTGAGTGGACTTTGGGCATGTTGGGGCATTGTGGTGTGAGTGGACTTTGGGTATGTTGGGGCATGTTGGTGTGAGTGGACTTTGGGCATGTTGGGGCATGTTGGTGTGAGTGGACTTTGGGCATGTTGGGCCATTGTGGTGTGAGTGGACTTTGGGCATGTTGGGGCATGTTGGTGTGAGTGGACTTTGGGCATGGGGCATTTGTTTAGGAGTACATGGTTTATGATGGAGGAACGATCAGATATACGTTATTAAAAACAACTTCGTTTGGGTTTAAAGTGTATTGGACTGTTTTATATATATATATATATATATTAATTAATATCCTGTAATATTTTGATTGGGTAATTACTCAAACAACTAAATGCAATTTATTTTTGTTACATAATTGCACCATCATGGAGGTCAGCGAGGCTTTGCCTGCTCATGCATTGTGTTTTGTTTTTTTGGTTAACTTACCCTCTAATGGGGTGTTCATGCAGCCCACCTCGTAGAAACCGGCGTTTCCCTCACAACAGATCACCTGGAACACACCGCATGAGTTAAAGACGGCTGTTTTAAGGTGTATTAAAGCAACACGGTACGAGGGGGTGTGTATTATTGTGTATAAATCACAGGAAAAAAGGTGTTCAGCCCGACACGTAGAGTACAGTTCCACCTCTCTACCAGAATTTATTCACAATAATACACGACCTGGAGCGTCTTAGTGCTTTAATAAAACACTTACCAACACTCCGTAATAACAAAACATTTCATTCATAATGTGTTTTTAAAACAGATTTATTAATAATCTGGTCTCGTCCGGTTTTTAAAGTAAACATTGATTGCTGAGTAACAGGATATTGTTTTTTTTTTTCTAACAATCCAAAAAATACCATCTATATCCATTTATGGTACCTGAGGTGTGTGTTATTGTCAATGATGTCACGGCTGGACAAACAGCTTCAGCCAATCAGATTTAGAGTTCTATAAATAGTATTGTAAACTTTTCCTTGAGACATACAAGGCAGGTATATTCATGGGGGGGGGGGTCCTTTGGGATGCAGTCTCTTACCAGCGTTCTGCCCTTTGGTCCTGGATTCCCTCTCCGGTCCACAAACATGGTGTCGATTTCGTTCCCGTCACACGCCACCAGCTTGTTCCTCTGACCGCCGTACTGCAGCATACAGAGATGAGCTATGAGGTTATAGCAGTTCTAAGTGCGTAGGGTATTTTTTGGGGGGGTATTAAGGGTAGTATAGGGATGGGTGCAAAAGTGACCTCCTCGATAAGCTTCGCCTGGCCCTCCCTCAGCATGGGCCTCATGGCCTTCTGCAGCAGACCCACCGAGCCCGGGTACAGCATCCTCCGCCCGAACGAATGAGTGATCAGATAGCTAGAACACCCGACGATTAGACTTTTTAGAAACCCCCCCCCCCCCCACGTACCAGGTCGGTGGGCACTACCTTACGATGTGGCAGGGCAGTGTCCGCAGGGAGCCCAGCAGGTTGTCGGTCACTCCTCTGTGTCTGGGCTCTGGCTTCAGCAGCGAGACCCCGGCCTTCTGCATCTTCCTGCCAAACGCAATGCCAACCCGTCAGCCACCGGGGGGCGCGTTGATACGCAACAAATTAATTACCTCCGTGCAATACGGATGGACTCACGGCGTGCCCGCCTCCTTCCAGCTGAAGTCGGCCGGCCAGTGTGAGAACTCAAAGTCGTAGCTGGCGATTTTTTTCTGTGCGAAAGGACAAAGTACAGACATTGGTGCACACGAGGGACGCTCGTCTCCGCCGGAGTGATTAAAGGTCCCAGGACTCACCTTGTTGTCGGGCGTGTGGTTCTTCCGGGTGTGTTCCAGAATGGTGATGAACTGAAAGTACTCCGGGTTTCTCCAGCGCCCCCAGCCTGGCAACCGGACAATCACAAGTCCACATTAGGGTTTCCGCTTGGGAGGTCGCTGCACAGACCCTTAATGAGGATTGTCTATTGACGTGGTGGTGACTCGTATATTTTATTGCTCCACCGTGTAGAATACGAGATAAACGTTAGGACACGCCTCCTTTTCTGCTCCCCTTATCGTTCATGTTCTCAGGTCCACGTCCTGTAAAGATGGACTTTGTAGTTCTACAGTCCCATTCTGTAGTCCATCTGTGTGTGTTCTACAGTACATACTGTGTACTCTGTTCTAATGCTCAGAACCCCAATAGTACCACCACAGAGAAGGGGTTATTGGGTGGGTGCGTTATTCCTATCCCAGTGAAACTACACTAACCCCCCCCCCCACCACCACCACATCAGGACGTGTATTGTAATACTTTAATAATAATAATACATTTTATTTATAAGTGCGGCAGCACGGTGGCTTAGTAGTTTAACATGTTCTCCTCTCAGCACTAGCGATTCCCGGTTCGAATCCCCATCTGGGTGGAGTTTCCATGTTCTCCCCGTGTCCGCGTGGGTTTCCTCCGGGTTCTCCGGTTTCCTCCCACAGTCCAAAAACAGGAATCAAGTCCCCCCCCCCCATATAGAGTGTGTGTGTGTAAGTGAGTGTGTGTCCAGTGATAGATTGGCGTCCTTTCCTGGGTGTATCTGCCCAGCGCCCAAAACGTTCTCCCCTGTTCTCCCCTGGAACC
>JAFMOD010000140.1:508428-529053 GCA_019802435.1 Corydoras maculifer
GGATGTGTTGATGGATGGGTGGGTGGGTGTATGGTTGTGTCGGTCGGTGGATGGGTGGATGGGTGGATGTGTTGATGGATGGGTGGGTGGGTGGATGTGTGTATTATGGGTGTATGGATGGATGGATATGCCAGTTGGTGGAGTTTAGAACAGAGCGTCGTGCTCGTTACGGCGGCGCCCCCTCTGTTGTTGGGGCGCTGAGTGACGGGATGAGGTCATCTCCTGCAGACTTCCTGTTCATTAGAACACGTCGTTAACGAGGAAAGCACCTGTGTATTTTTAATTGATCTTATAACAGATTTGCGTCTTCAGATTTTCAGATCCCTCTCGCTTCGTCGCTTCGTCGCTTCGTCGCTTCGTCGCTTCAGGTTTATATTCTGGTTAAAACAAACCGCTGCCGGCTGGAGCAGGGGAAATGACGGGGCGGGTCGCTCGGACCCGGGAGGGGAATGGAGAGTTTAATGAGAAGCCTCCGCGGCGTGATGGCACACCCTCACATGACCCGAACGTAAACAAACCCGAGTCGGTGTTCCATTACGAGCCGAAATACGCTTCAGCTGAAGGTTCAGCGCCCCTGCGTTCCCTTTATGAACAGCTCGGCCTGCTTGTTTATTCCCCGTGAATGCTGCCGTCGCTTCCAAATGCCCCTCCAGCTGCGCGGTGTTCACGCCGTCTGCCCCGGAACGTTCTGGCATGGAGCCAGCAGGGATTCCCTACGAGGGGGGGGGGGCAAGGGCTTCTTAAAACAGACGTGATCCAGTGAGCGAGGGCATGCTGGGCATGAGAAGTAAAGGGTTATATGGTATATAATATTAATATATATTATAGGGTAGGCGGCACAGTGGCTTAGTGGTTTGGCATGTTCTCCTCTCAGCACTAGGGATTCCCGATTCGAATCCCAATCTGGGTGGAGTTTGCATATTCTCCCCGTGTCCGCGTGGGTTTCCTCCGGGTTCTCCGGTTTCCTCCCATAGTCCAAAAAACATAGATCAAGGTCAATTGAATGCTCCAAATTGCCCCATATAGAATGTGTGTCCAGTGATAGATTGGCGTCCTGTCCTGGGTGTATCTGCCCAGCGCCCGAAACATTCTCCCCTGGATGGGCATGGGGAACACCGCCCCCCACCCTAGTAGATTATAAAGTGGAAGATAATGGATGGATATTATATGGTAGGCGGTACGGTGGCTTAGTGGTTTGGCATGTTCTCCCCGTGTCTGTGTGAGTTCCCATGTTCTCCCCGTGTCTGCGTGGGTTTTCTCCGGGTTCTCCGCTTTCCTCCCACAGTCCAAAAAACATGGATCAAGGTCAATTGAGTTCTCCTAATTGCCCCATATAGAGTGTGTCTGTGTGAGTGAGTGTGTGTCCAGCGATAGATTGGCGTCCTGTTCTGGGTCTATCTGCCCAGCGCCCGAAACGTTCTCCCCTGGATGTGCATGGGGAACCCCCCCCGTGACCCTGATATAGGATAAAGGCAGATAATGGATGGATGGATGTTTTATGGTATATAATATGGTTCGGTTCGATCGTCTCGAGTGCCGTTGCTGTCGGGGTTGTTGCCGAGACGGCGGTGTCTCCGGCATCACACCGAGAGGCGCGGGAACAGAGAGAGCGGCCTAAAAAAGCAGATGCTCAGATTTACAGAGGATTCCTGAAAAATGCTCGCCGATCTGACTGGCGGCGCTGACAGCGGAGCGTGGGATTCTCTGAGAGAGCCGTACAGAGCCGTATGGAGACGCTCGCCGGCGCCCTACTTCTGCTTCCTCACACAAACATCGCAATACGTCAACTCTGCGCTGACACGTTTCGGCTCCCTGTATGTGCATTAAGGAGGCATTTGGGATTCAGCCGGCGAGGGGAGGGGGGGGCGCGCTGGAGCATGTGGCGTGTTTGGTAGATGATGAAGAGTGTTTGGATTATCAGAAGTGGCCGCAGGGTGAAACCAGATGGTACGCCGAAGCTAAATAAGACACGTGCGCCGGGGTAAGAATAGGTCGGGGGGTAAAAAAGTGCCGAGGGTGACGAAGAAGACAAGATCGACTCACCGTAGATGATATGGGGCAAGCGTGTCGCCTCCTCATCTGAGATAAAAGAGAACAAGGGCGTTAATGATGGATTATCTGTTTAATCATGTCCTGCCCATACTATGGAATAGGGTCATGGGTGTGGGGCCAGGGGGGGAGAGGGGGGGTTCCATTTGCCCATCCCGGGGAGAACGTTTCGAGTGCTGGACAGGACGGCCAATCCATGTGCACACACTCACTCTAACTTTAAGCCACACCTCCCCCCTGATTGGGATTCGAACCTGGATCATCAGCAGCTGAGAGGCGGACATCTGTGGGGGGTGGGGTGGGGTTCCCATGTCCATTCAGGGGAGAACAGCATCCATTGTTGGGCACACTCCCTCACTTACAAAGACACACACACACACTATATATAGGGGCAATTTAGAGCAGCCAATTCAACCTTGAATTCAAGGATTTGAAGTGTTTACGTAATCCACTTGTGATTAATCCCGTCTATGGGGGGTGAGGAGGGTTCCCCATGCCCATCCAGGGGAGAACGTTTCGGTTTGCTGGGCAGATAGACCCAGGACAGGACGCCCATCCATCGGTGTGCACACACTCACACACACATCCACACTCTATATGGGACCACTTTTGATATAGGGGCAATTTAGAATAGCCAAATGACCTTGAATCCATGTTTTTGGACTGTGGGAGGAAGCCCACATGTGATGTTCTACTTGAGTCCAAGTCCAAGCGAAACGCAGACGATTCTTAAGTTATGAAACTGAAGTTCAGGATCCGTGAGCAGGACTTTGTATCCGTCCGTCTCGCTCATATGCTTTGATGATGTTTAATAATGTTTAATAATGTTTAATAATGCTTAATAATGCTTAATAATGTTTAATAATGTTTAATAATGTTTAATATTGTTTAATAATGCTTAATAATGCTTAATAATGTTTAATAATGGAAATCCTGCTGCTAATCAGGTCAGTAATCAGAGGGTCACGCTGAGTGGCGACGGTGTATTCTATAAATTCTTTCGGATTTATGAGGCCTTTCTCATGAGGCCTTGTGCACACAATGCAAACGGGTTACGGTTCTGCGCTCGACTCGTCAGACCTGTTCCCGCCGTATTGAGCAGGTTTGCATCAGGCTCTGTATTCGGGAGTTTATTCGGCGACGTTATTCCTTGCGGCGTGCTGGAATTTTCCGCGGCGCGGGGGCCGGTCTGACAGAGACAAAGCGGTGTTGAGTTGCGCGGTGTTTAACCGACGGCGTATTGTCTCGGGTATCGGAGCAGATATCCTGCCTCCAATTAGTTTCGGTAAAGGGAAACGATAATGCCATGGCATTCACGGCAGCAGGTTAGTGAGGGCAATTTTCCTTTCCGGCGTGACCTTCTACAAAGGTCTACCCAGTCTGAGGTCGGGGAACCTCCGCACCCCGACCTTCACCTCACATCAGAGGCTATTTCTTTTCTCTGACTCCGAAACGTGGCGGGAGGGAGAACACAGAGCAGTCTGCATCGTCCTGTTTATGAAACAGGTGATTCTGCTCCTTAAGTCTGATTGGCTGAGCCGTCTGTTCAGCCGTGACATCATTAACAATAACACACGCCTCTGAGCGCTTCACATTTGTATCAGTGCGTGATATACAATACATTATATTAAATCATAAAATACAGATGAATATAAACAGCGAGCCGATTTCAGATCAGCACTTTACCTGTTATGGCTGTTAAATGAACTGTTATGTAATTTAGCCACTAGATGGCAGTGATTGTTAGAGAAACTAATGTTCTTTACTAATGTAAAGCGTTTCTCTATCAACCCGATAAACAGCGAGCCGATTCCTGATGAGCATTAAACCGGTTTCCTGTTACTCAGCCATCAATGCTTACCTTAAAAGCCGGACCAGATTACATTGCGGATGACCAAATTATTAATAACTTAATTTTAAATAAACATTTTTATGAATTAAACCTTGTTTTTTTTAATAGTGTGTTGGTAAGTGTGTTTTATAAACAGCAGATATTCAAGGTTGTGTATTATTGCCGTAATTTATTCAGAATAATGCCACGCCCTCTTGTACATTATTCCATCCCTCCATCCATTATTTTCCACTTTATCTTCTACTAGGGTCGCAGGAGGGGGGGGGGTCTCCATGCCCATCCGGGGGGGAACATTTCAGGCGCTGGGTAGATACACCCAGATTCACTTACACACACACTCTATATGGGGCAATTCGGAGAACTCAATGGACCTGTGGGAGGAAACCGGAGAACCCGGAGGAAACCCACGCGGACACCGGGAGGACATGGAATCTTCACCTAGATGGGGATTCGAACCGGGAATCCCTAGAGCTGAGAGGAGAACATGCCAACCACTAAGGCACCGTGCCGTCCAGTTATTGTTTTATTATTTGTTGTATTTTATTTCACCGCAGCTTCCTGCGAGTCTTCAGCCCTGCTTCCTTTTTTCGGTCGTGTCGAGCAGCGAGGCCACATCTGGCCTCCATCAACATCTGGCCTGCGTTTGGTGCTGCAGCTCGAACCCGTTATCAGATGTGAGGTGTATACATTGCTGCGGGAGTTCCGCTGTGTTTAGATCTTACGATCTCCGGCCCAAAAGCAACGCTCCCTCCATTTGCCCTCACTGAACATCCATTTTAAAGGAGGTCTAAACCCGGGGTTCGTTAATGCGTCGTTTGGCTCGCATTAACGATCTGCATTTTTAATTTGGCGCTTTTTTTTTCCCACCAGATGCCTTCCCTGCTGCAGCTCCCTTCACAGGGGCAATTCATCACGTCCCATTCACCCACTTGCACGTCTTTGGGAGGCGGAAGGAAACCAGAGAACCTTGAGAACCCAAACGCATGCAGACGTAGAAAGAACATGCAACAAACACCGGGGGCACTCTAACACAGAATGCTGGTCACTAATTACAGTTAAAACATGGAATTTAGCATGTTCTCCGCTCAGCGCTAGGAAATCACGGTTCGAATCCCGAACTGGGTGGAGTCTCCATGTTCTCCCTGTGTCCGCGTGGGTTTCCTCCGGGTTCTCCGGTTTCCTCCCACAGTCCAAAAAACATGGATCAAGTTAATTGAACTCTCCAAATTGCCCCATATAGAGTGTGTGTGTGTGAGTGAGTGTGTGTCCAGCGATAGATTGGTGCCCTGTCCTGGGTGTATCTGCCCAGCGCCTGAGACGTTCTCCCCTGGATGGGCATGGGGAACCCCCCTCCCCCCCACCTCGTGACCCTAATAGAGGATAAAGCGGAAGATGATGGATGGATGGATGGATGTTCTCCCCGCGTCTGCGTATGTTATTTCCCACAGTCCAAAACCATGGATTCAAGGTGAATTTAGAGCAGCCAATTTGCCTTGAATCACAGTTTTTGAACTGTGGGAGGAAATCGGTGAAACCCAGAGAAAACCCACATGGACACGGGGAGAACATGGAAACTCCCCCTGGACCCCCCCCCCCCGCCCCTTTAAAAAGTGTTGTGAATGTGTGAGGTCTCACCGTTGACCAGCACGGTCAGGGTGTAGTTGTAGGTGGGTCTGCTGCTCGACCCGTTCACCTTGAGGGTGCAGGTGTACATGCCGCCGTCCTCCCGGCTGACGCGTGGAACCTTAGTCATCACCACGCCCCCAGGGGTCACCTCGGTCAGTAACGGGGCGCCGGTGGGTAACCACCACGTTCCACCCGCCACCGCATAGGATGGAGAGACTTGGGCCCTTAGGCTCACCGTGCTGTCGCTGCGGATGTAGGCGGCCGGAGCTGAGGTCACTGAGATGAAGATGAGAGAGTGATTGATATCGGTGAAGACAGACGCCAAACGTATTCTAAACGTATCCTAAACGTATAGAGCAAAAACACAGTGTGTAATAACTCTCGTCTGTGATTACAGCTTATATATAATGCATAATTCATGGAGATCAGACATCAGGCCGTGGGTACCGCTCTCAAATATTGATCTGAAGCTTTTCATTTGGACCCGTTATTAATAACGAATGTCTGTTCTGCATGCCGCGGCTTCTGAGGGTTCAGCTGCCGTTGAACTCCGTATTATTAACTTTACCCTCCAAAAATGATCTCATCTTATCTCACCATGTTGACCACTTAACCATAAACGAGGGTCGTGGGGGGTGGGGGCGGGGGTGTTCCCTTTACCCATCCAGGGGAGAACGTTTTATATATATATATATATACATATATACATATATATATATAGATAGATAGATAGATAGATAGATAGATAGATAGATAGATAGGGCAATTTAAATAGGGCAATTTAAAGCAATTCACCTCGTATCCATGTTTCTGGACTGTGGGAGGAAACCCATGTGAAAAATGTGACATGTAATTGAATTATGGAGAACGTTTTGGGCTCTGGGCAGATCTATCGCTGGGCACAAACAAACATACGCACATATATATGTATATAGGGGCAATTTAGATGGGGCAATTTACAGCTGCCAATTTACCTTGTATCCATGTTTCTGGACTGTGGGAGGAAACCCATGTGACAAATGTGACATGTACTTGAATGTAATTGAATTATGGAGAACGTTTTGGGCTCTGGGCAGATCTATCGCTGGGCACAAACAAACATACGCACATATATATGTATATAGGGGCAATTTAGATGGGGCAATTTACAGCTGCCAATTCACCTCGTATCCATGTTTTTGGACTGTGGGAGGAAACCCATGTGAAAAATGTGACATGTACTTGAATGTAATTGAATTNCATGTGAAAAATGTGACATGTACTTGAATGTAATTGAATTATGGAGAACATTTTGGGCTCTGGGCAGATCTGTCGCTGGGCACAAACAAACATGCACATATATATGTATATAGGGGCAATTTAGATGGGGAAATTTAGAGCTGCCAATTCACCTCGTATCCATGTTTCTGGACTGTGGGAGGAAACCCATGTGAAAAATGTGACATGCCATTGAATTGTCACTAAAGCAAAATGCTCTATATTGAGGGGGCAGCATGGTGGTGTAGTGGTTAGCACACCCCAATCTGGATGGAGTTTCAACGTCCTCCCCATGTAAATTGCCCCTATATGGTGTGTGTGTAAGTGAATGTGTGTGTATTTATATATTCTTTTAAAATGAAGTTTTTGGGGATTACTCAACATTTCACAAGAGCCAGAAGAATGACCCTCCGTCCCGTCCTTCCGTCCTCCAGGTGCCTCGCACACGAGTAGAGCCCTCCAGCCTCCATGGTGGCGGAGAACCTCAGTGACAAGTCGTCGAATATCTCCATAGTCCTGCCTCCCAGCTGACGCAGCGTCCTCCAGGACCGGCTCGCCATCTCGCTGCTGATGTTCACCGAGAACAGCGTGGTCCACCGTCTCTCCGCTGCGGGCATCGTCAACCATGTGACCTGGTCCACCGCCTCGGGGGTTTCATCAGAGCAGGGTAAGGTAACCGCTGCACCCTCTCGCACCAGCAGCACGTCACTCCATTCATCAGCTGAAAAAAAAGAAAGACACAAAGATGGGACACTTTTTTTTTTTTTTTAAATGCTTTCTTTCTGGTTTATAAATAAATGAATTTAGGAAAATAATCAGACTAACAAATCAAAAAATATATATTGTGACCACAAATAAGATCATCCATCCATTCATTATCTCCTGCTTTATCCTCTATTAGGGTCTTAGGGGGGTTCCTCATGCCCATCCAGGGGAGAACGTTTCGGGCGCTGGGCAGATAGACCCAGGACAGGGCGCCGATCTATCACCGGACACACACTCACTCACACACACACACACTCTATATGGGGCAATTTGCAGAACTCCATTGACCTTGATCCATGTTTTTGACTGCGGGAGGAAACCGTAGAACCCGGAGGAGACCCACACGGACACGGGGAGAACATGGAAGCCACCGTGCCGCCCCACAACTGAAATCCTTTTTCATTCATTATCTCATATTTTATCCTCTATTAGGGTCACTGTGAGGGGGTTCCCCATGCCCATCCAGGGGAGAACGTTTCGGGCGCTGGGCAGATAGACCCAGGACAGGGCGCCAGTCCATCGCTGGGCACTCACTCACTCACACAGATACACTCTTTATGGGGCAATTTGGAGAACTCAATTGACTTGATCCATGTTTTTGGACTGTGGGAGGAAACCGGAGAACCCTGGAGAAACCCACGCGGACACGGGGAGGACATGGATACTCCACCCAGATGGGGATTCGAACCGGGAATCACAACTGAAATCATTCCACATAATTAATAGTTGCCACAACTGTTTTAAATCTTTTTCAAGAATTATATGTTACCATAATTACTCATCTCATTATCCTTTACTTAATCCTCTGCCAAGGACTAGGGGGCAGGGAGGGGGGTCCAATGGCCTGTCCATCGAACATTTCGGGCTCTGGGCAGATACACCCAGAACAGGACGCCAATCAATTGCTGGGCACATAATGTATTGTATATCACACATTGATATGAATGTGAAGCGCTCAGGGAGGTGTGTTAATGTCAATGACTGGACACGGCTGGACAAACGGCTCAGCCAATCAGATTTAATAGTAGATATTAGAATGTAAATAAAAGATATAAATAGTAAAAATCGTAGATGGGCGGCACGGTGGCTTAGTGGTTGGCATGTTCTCCTCTCAGCGCTAGGGATTCCCGCTTCGAATCCCTATCTGGGTGGAGTTTCCATGTTCTCCCCGTGTCTGCATGGGTTTCCTCCGGGTTCTCCGGTTTCCTTCCACAGTCCAAAAACATGGATCAAGGTTAATTGAGTTCTCCAAATTGCCCCATATAGAGTGTGTCTGTGTGAGTGAGTGTGTGCCCAGCGATAGATGGGCGTCCTGTCCTGGGTCTATCTGCCCAGCGCCCGAAATGTTCTCTTCTGGATGGCCATGGGGACACCCCCCCCCCCGACCCTAATATATAAGATAAAGCGGAAGATAATGGATGAATGGATAGTAGATGTATCTCAGACCTGCCCGACGTCTTTCCGTCACAAAAAGGAGTTCAAATGGAGTCCTGGCTCTGCGAGTGCGTATCTAATTATGAGTTGGAGGTGAAGTCCAGCGCGGGCGTTCTGAACCGACAGTCCGTGGGAAGTACGCGGCCGTTAACGTCCGTACGCCGCCACTTAGGAAGCATTAATAATTTATAATGATATTATGACACACTCCGAACCACTTTAAACCCAAAAAGTCACGACAGCCATAATAGGTCTTGCAGACATGCTGCGATAAAGTCGGGTGGTTGAAGGCGGCGGGTGGTGGTGGTGGTGGGGGGGGGGGGGGGGTTGGAGATGAACATGGGTTCAAGTATTGAGCCAAGAAATGAAGGAAGGAAGGAAGGAAGGAAATCTGAGATAAAGAAGTCGCACCCACATGCCCCGGGGGTAATTACGGATAATTCCAGAGGCCTCCATTTGACAACGTTCATTGCCATTTAACGCTGTGTTTGCAAAAGTATGTGGACACCTGCCCTAACCGTTTATCTAACCTTTATAAAGGTGTGGTCTACCTTCCTGCTTAAACTTTTGTTGGAAAGCTTATTAATATTAAAGTGAGAGAACATGGATCATATCAAAGGACATTTATACAGTTAATCATTATCCATTTATTAATTATTATCCATAATCATAATTATGGATACGAGTTCCCATCAAACATTCATATCCAAATGGTTACGGGTCAAGTTCTTCCACACCTAATCCATCTATTAAATCTAATCTCATTATTATTATTATTATCTTCCGCTTTATCCTCTATTAGGGTCGCGGGGGGGGGGGGGTTCCCCATGTCCATCCAGGGGAGAACGTTTCGGGCGCTGGCCAGATACACCCAGGACAGGGCGCCAATCTATTCCTGGGCACACACTCTCACACACACTACATAGGGGCAATTTAGATCATTTAATTCACCTTAAAGCCATGTTTTTGGACTGTGATATAATATAATATAATATAATATAAATAATAGGCGGCACGGTGGCTTAGTGGTTAGCACGTTCGCCTCTCAGCACTAGGGATTCCCGATTCGAATCCTCATCTGGGTGGAGTTTCCATGTTCTCCCCGTGTCTGCGTGGGTTTCCTCCGGGTTCTCCGGTTTCCTCCCACAGTCCAAAAACATGGATCAAGTTAATTGAATTCTCAAAATTGCCCCATATAGAGTGTGTCTGTGTGAGTGAGTGTGTGCCCAGTGATGGATTGGCGCCCTGTCCTGGGTCTATCTGCCCAGCGCCCGAGACGTTCTCCCCTGGTTGGGCATGGGGAACCCCACCGTGACCCTAATAGAGGATAAGCGGAAGATAATGAATATAACATAACATAACATAACATAACATAACATAACATAACATAACATAACATAACATAACATAACATAACATAACATAACATAACATAACATAACATAACATAACATAACATAACATAACATAACATAACATAACATAACAGGGGCCTTAAAATGATGTAAACACAACAAATGTTCAATAATGCAAATCATTTTAATAAAAACAAATAAAAAAAAATTTCTTCTATTTTTTTTTTAAAAACGTTTCCATTTTTAAACATAAAGCCAACATTACACTTCCAGCAGGGGTTTCCAAATGTCTTACATTAGACTCATCGTATCGTCATGTGTTTTTGTGTTTGGAATGGTAATTATTAATGAAGCCTTATGATTACTTTATGAAGCTTCATGGATGTGTTTCTAATACACGATGAGCACCGGATTCATAGAAACTGTGACCAAACTTCATTTAAATCTATAAAAATCTAATTTGCTGAGACTTTTCCCTAAAAACCTGAATAACAGATAATAAAAATGCCACTGTGCTCCTAATTACACCCTCCAAATAAATAAGAAGTCATGCTAATTACAGTGATTATCGAGCTCTATCGTATAACAACGGACAATTTCAATTGGACAATTTAATGTCCGTGTATTCGCGGACTAATGAAGTTTTCGTGTGTACGGTTCCTCCACGGTGCCAAACAGAGCCTTTGTTTCAGTTACTAAGCAACGTCGGACGTAAATGTTATTTAATGACCTGCACTAATGTTTTTTTTTTTTTTTTTTAGCTCATCTGCTTTTTTGGTGTCAGAGATCATTATGAAGTGGTTTATTATTATTTATAAACTGACTTTAAATGAAAGATCCGCTGCGGATGGCGCAGGTGAAGATCCATCCATCCATTATCTTCCGCTTTATCCTCTGTTAGGGTCGGGGGGGGGGGGGGGTTCCCCATGCCCATCCAGGGGAGAACGTTTCGGGCGCTGGGCAGATACACCCAGGACAGGACGCCAATCTATCACTGGGCACACACTCACTCACACAGACATACACACTCTATAGGGGGCAATTTGGAGAACTCAATTGACCTTGATCCATGTTTTTTGGACTGTGGGAGGAAACCGGCGAACCTGGAGGAAACCCACGCGGACACGGGGAGAACATGGAAACTCCACCCAGATGGGGATTCAAACCAGGAATCCCTAGTGCTGAGAGGAGAACGTGCCAAACCACTAAGCCAGCGTGCCGCCCAAGATCGGCTTAGTGTTTAAATAATAGAAAACGTCTCACCTGTTAGTTCAGCGGACGACAGGATCAAACTCTGACAGACGCAGATCAGAGAGAATACAGAGTGCTGCATGCTGCTGAACTCCTGCTGCAAACTTTAAACGATGGTCTGAAGGGCCGAGGGTTCACTGGACGTCACACCGGATGCGAGCGAGTGTGTGTTATGTACATGATATGTGATGTGTGCCACTAAATATTAAGACCACGGGCCTAACAAGTGCTGACAACGAGCAGGAAAGCTCTGACAGCTGGGAAGTGTGTGTGTGTGTGTGTGTGTGTGTGTGTGAGAGAGTGTGTGTGAACTTTAGAACTCCTACACAGAACCAGAAACTGGTCATTATATCAGGAGATGGCCAGTCAGACCCCACTGCAGCCAGATATGTCCAGGATTATCACACACACCAGGGCAGTGAGTGAACTATAATCACCCTTCCATACACACACACACACACACACACACACACACACACACACACACACACACACACAAAACACATCCATCCAGGGGAAAACATTTTGGGCGCTGGGCAGATACACCCAAGAAAGGGCACCAATCTATCACTGGGCACACACTCACTCACACACGTTATATAGGGCCAATTTCGTGCAACCAATTTACCTTGAATACATGTTTTTTTAGACCGTGAGAGGAATCTGGAGAGCTTGAAGGATACAGACACGGACACGGGGAGGACATGGAAACTGCAGCCTGATCAGAATTCGAGCCGGGGATCCCCAGCACTGAGAGGTGAACATGCTAAACACCACTAATCTCCCTTTCTCTCTCTCTCATATATATATTTTGAGAGAGAGAGACAGATATATATATATATATATAATGTAATATAATTAATTTTATTATTAATTCTTTTTATATAGTGTATATATATATATATATATATATATATATATATATATATATATATATATATATATATATATATATATGGTGAGAGTCTGATAGACACACACACACACACACACACACACACACACACACACTCAGGCTAAAGCGCACATTGATTTTTATTAACTAAAGCTGCTTTTGAATCTGCTTTTGCACAACTTCAGTCATGCTCTGCCCACGCGGCGAATACAAATAAGGGTGAACTCTGCACCTGGCAACCACAGCAAGCCGGTGTTTACCTACAGGACTGCAGTCAGCGTGCGCATTTCGCCATACGTCTGCGGGCACTCGGGCGTCTTACTCTGAATCACCGGGCGGATTCTGACTTAAAGTCTTTGCTTGCCATTTAAAAAAAACATGACCATCACTGAGAATTCAAATACCAAGTGCAAGTGATTTATTTATAGAGCGTTTTTTACAATTGTACATCGTCACAAAGCAGCTTTATACAGAGTTATAAGCCTTTGAACCCCCAGAGAGCAAGCCGAAGCGACAGTGACTCTATATGGGGCAATTTGCAGAATTTAATTGACCTTGATCCATGTTTTTTGGACTTTGGGAAGAAACCGTAGAACCCGGAGGCAACCCACGCGGACACGTGGAGGACAAGGAAACTCCACCCAGATTGGGATTTGAACTGAGAGGAGAACATGCTAAACCTCCATGTCACACCCAATCATTATTTAACCTACATAGATTTGTTATGGTGTATAAAGATATATATATATATATACGGCGGCACGGTGGATTAGTGGTCAGTACGTTCGCCTCTCAGCACTAGTGATTCTCGGTTCGAATCCCTATCTGGGTGGAGTTTCCATGTTCTCCCTGTGTCTGCGTGGGTTTCCTCCGGGTTCTCCGGTTTCCCCCCACAGTCCAAAAACATGGATCAAGTCAATTGAATTCTCCAAATTGCCCCATATAGAGTGTGTGTGTAAGTGAGTGAGTGTGTACCCAGCGATGGATTGGCGCCCTGTCCTGGGACTATCTGCCCAGCGCCCGAGACGTTCTCCCCTGGATGGGCATGGGGAACCCCACCGCGACCCTAATAGAGGATAAAGCGGGAGATAATGAATGAATATATATATATATATATATATATCTTGCTCTGTGGTTGAGCAGTAGGCCTATCATCAATGTGATGGTTGGTAGGGCAAGGCCCTCATTGCTCTGTAGATGTTCTATCATCTACCCCTGTTCTCCAACCCCAAACCATCGACTATCCTCCAAGTTGCGTTGAATCAAAGCATCTGCTGTGACCTCGTGGTCCCGTGGCGTTAAAGAGAGCCAACCCAAAGTGTTCGCTGGACCCGATACAGTGGACGGTGGTTGTAGGAACACGGCGTTGTGTCTGCTGAGCGCGAGTGTAAACCTTCAAAAGCCCTCAGCTCCCGGGCTAAACGGTTTACATTCCTGCAGAAGTCCTTAATTAAAGCTAACAAATCCATCACGCCGCCGGAGTGCTCATACCTCCTAATTACCTCCGAATCCAGGACCAAAGCGAAGCGAGCGCCGGGTGGAAATGTAAATGTGACGAGGGAGAAGTGGAAAAGCAGATAAGGGGAAATTTTCTTTTTCCGAGAAAAAGATAAAGGCGGCTAATGAAGAGGCGTGGAAGCGAACATGTCCTGATCCCTGTGTGAACAGTCGGCGAGAGCGAGGGATTCATTCCGATAGGTTTGGGGGTGATGGGGGGGGGGGGGGAACGACGGCACATGCGTCAGACACACAGAGAGGTTATTAAGAACGAAGTCAAGCGCTCTCGGTTGGTAATTAGCAGACGAGCCCGCGTTCAGACGCCTCGTCGGTTCCCAAATAAGCTGCACAGATTGGCGGGAGGTGAGGCCTGCATGCCGAAAACAACACGCCCTCCCTCACCTCCTGGGAACACAGGAGCTCAAAGAGGAGGAACCGAGGGTTCCACAAGGTCTATCCATCCATTATGTTCCACTTTATCCTCTATTAGGGTCGCGGGGGGGGGTTCCCCATGCCCATCCAGGGGAGAACGTCTCGGGCGCTGGGCAGATACACCCAGGACAGGGGGGCAATCTATCGCTGAACACACTTACTCACACAGACACACTCTATATGGGGCAATTTGGAGCATTCAACTGACCTTGATCCATGTTTTTCAGACTGTGGGAGGAAACCGGAGAACCCGGAGGAAACCCACGCGGACACGGGGAGGACATGGAAACTCCACCCAGATTGGGATTGGAACTGGAAATCCCTAGTGCTGAGAGGAGAACATGTTAAACCACTAAGCCACTTTGCCGCCCCCATTAATTCTATCCATCCGTTATCTTCTGCTTTATCCTCTATTAGGGTCGCGGTGGAGGGGTTCTCCATGCCCATCCAGGGGAGAACGTCTCGGGCGCTGGGCAGATACACCCAGGACAGGACGCCAATCTATCACTGGACACACACTCACTCACACATACACACTCTATATGGGGCAATTTGGAGAACTCAATTGACCTTGATCCATGTTTTTTGGATTGTGGGAGGAAACCGGAGAACCCCGGAGGAACCCCACGCGGACACGGGGAGAACATATAAACATAGGTTGTGTTATGGTCGTCATGGCGTCATCGCGGTCGGCACGTCTGCCTCTGAGCGCCGGGGATCCGGGTTCGTTTTCTCCGGATTCCCTCAGAGCGAGGGATTAATTAACAGTCGGCGAGAGGCGAGGGATTCATTCCAATGGGTTGGGGGACGGGGGGGACGGGGGGGGGACGGGGGGGGGACGGGGGACGACACATGAGTCAGACACACAGAGAGGTTATTAAGAACGAAGTCAAGCGCTCTCGGTTAGTAATTAGCAGACGAGCCCGCGTTCAGACGCCTCGTCGGTTCCCAAATAAGCTGCACAGATTGGCGGGAGGTGAGGCCTCCCTCACGCTCTCCCTCACGCCCTCCCTCACCTCCTGGGGAACACAGGAGCCCGAGGGGGAGGAACCGAGGGTTCCGTGACAAGCCGGCGGATATTAAAACCGTCCCGTTATCTCGTCCCCCCCCCCCCCGGCGCGCTCGGTACATCAAGGCTGAAGCCACAGAGTCCACGGTCACGTCCTGCTCGGATTACAAAGGAAGCGGCGCCTCGGCCCGCTTGCAATTTGCCACCTACGGAACTCGGCGAGGCCGCGGTTTAGAATGCGGCGCCGCCACGCGATCGTTTGTGTAATGAATTGCTCCCGGCTGTGGAACACGGAAAAACACGACGTTAATGGCCGTGGACCTGAAGTGGGACCGCGGTGATGAGCTGTGAGTGGCTCGGCGGCCCGACGCGGCGGCGGCAGGAAGGGGGGGCGCTGTTGGCCTCTGTGGCTACAAGGGGCCGGGGCCGGGGCCGGGGCCGGGGCCGTGGTTCTTCCCTTTAACCTGGAGATTCAAAGCTGTCTGGCAGGCAGTTACTCCACACGGTTGTGAAACGAGTTTGACGTTGAAGCTCAGAGTCTTTGCCTCATTTAAAAAGCGTGGACTCTAACGCGGGGGTGATGTGTGTGTGTGTGTGTGTGGGGGGGGGGGGTTAAATGATGCGTGGACATTGACGAAAATACAATTTAAATAAAAGATTCAGGTTCATGTATTTATATTTAAGCAGCGAACCCGGGGTGATGGAGCCTTTTCGGTTGCATCCATCCATTATCTCCTGCTTTATCCTCTATTAGGGTCACTGTGAGGGGGTTCCCCATGCCCATCCAGGGGAGAACATTTCGGGCGCTGGGCAGATACACCTAGGACAGGACACCAATCTATCACTGGACACACACTCACTCACTCACACAGACATACACACTCTATATGGGGCAATTTGGAGAACTCAATTGACCTTGATCCATGTTTTTTGGACTGTGGGAGGAAACCGGAGAACCCGGTGGAAGGAAACCTACGCGGACACGGGGAGAACATGGAATCTCCACCCAGATGGGGATTCGAACCGGGAATCCCTAGAGCTGAGAGGCGAACATGCCAAACCACTAAGCCACCGTGCCGCCGGTTTCAATGTTAAACTGTTTTATTTGTGTTGCTCTATAAATAAAATGTATATAAATATATATTGTTTTTTTTTTTTTACCTGTTTTTTAATTTTATTACGTTTGAATACCACTCTGTAAGCAGTTTCCATGTTCTCCCCAAGTCTGCATTTATCCCCACAGTCCAAAAACATGGGTCAAGGTCAATTGAATGCTCCAATTTGCCCCATATGTAGTGTAGGTGTCTGTGTCTGTGTGATAGATGGGCGTCCTGTCCTGGGTGTATCTGCCCAGCCCCCGAAACGTTCTCCCCTGGATGGGCATTGGGGAACCCTGGCTTATCCCCGACAGTCCATACACATGAATTCAAGGTAATTGTTTGCTTTAAATTGCCCCTATATAGCGCACTCACAGAAAGCAATAGCTTGGCACCTGAAATATACCTGAGAATCGTGAACAGAGTGAGGGGGTTAACCACGCTCTTAGAGAACCAGGTGGACTACAGTGTGTAAGTAATTACAGACGCATCTCTGTGATTAGTGGCGCTGATAAACATTACATTGGCTTTAGAAACAAGGAGGAGAACCTAACAAAGCGAATGGTGTGTGTGTGTGTGTGTAGTATAGTATGTTGATGGATGACTGAAGGAAATGGAACTCGTACTCACAGCGAGATTATTAATGACTGCAATGATCCAGCGCTCGGCTAATTACAACACATTTAATTCTGATAACGGTTTCCTCTCTAAAGCACGCTGGCTTAGTGGTTTGGCATGTTCTCCTCTCAGCGCTAGAAATTCCTTGTTCGCATCCCCATCTGGGTGGAGTTTCCATCTTCTCCCCGTGTCCGCGTGGGTTTCCTCCGGGTTCTCCGGTTTCCTCCCACAGTCCAAAAACATGGAGCAAGGTCAAGTGAGTTCTCCAAATTGCCCCATATAGAGTGTGTGTGTGAGTGAGTGTGTGCCCAGAGATAGATTGGCGTCCTGTCCTGGGTGTATCTGCCCAGCGCCCGAAACGTCCCCCCAAGCGACCCTAATATAGGATGAAGCAGAAGATAATGGATGGATGGGGGCGATGGCGACCCGCTCGGGGCGGCTCCTTTTCCTTGGTGACCCTCTGACCTCCGTCCTCAGAGGGATTGCTGATCACTTTGGTGGTAGCTTCGCGGTGCGTAGCGCAGCTTTAGTGCTCTTTATTTCTGGCTTCATGAAAAGAACATTGTTTGGTTGCATTATTCACGGCAGTCGGGAGACACGCTGTAAGATAAAAGCCTACATGTGTTCCTGAGACGCCGCGTCCCGCAGATTAAAGACCGCGTCCCGGAGCACATTTACTTTGTGCTGTGTGATTCTCGGGGACGCCGGCGCAGTCGTGAGTGTGTCCTGTTCCCGAATTGTTATCCGAATGCTGTGTAAGTGGCTGGGGCTCCAACAACTGCCCCGACTTATGCTTAAAGCCCTCCGTATGTCTCACTTTAAAACACCTCTTTTTAACGGGCAGGTTCATTCTGCTTTACGGTGGTTTAGCATGTTCTCCTCTCAGCGCTGCGGATTCCCGCTTCGAATCCCAATCCGGGTGGAGTTTCCATGTGCTCCCCGTGTCTGCGTGGGTTTCCTCCAGGTTCTCCGGTTTCCTCCCACAGTCCAAAAAACATGGATCAGGGGCAATTGAGTTCTCCAAATTGCCCCATATAGAGTGTGTCTGTGAGTGAGTGTGCCCAGTGATAGATGGGTGCCCTGTCCTCGGTGTATCCGCCCAGCACCCGAAACGTTCTCCCCTGGATGGGCACCCCCCCCACGACCCTAGATAATGGATGGATGGATTTGACCTCATCAACAGGAAAACAAACTAAAGCCTCGAGACGTACAATTAAAGGTTTTCTTTTTTTAGTACGGACTGTGACAACATCGGTAGGCGTGTCCCGCTGGAAGATTAAAGCCTACGTGCACTGGAGATTTAGAACCCGCGTCCCAGTACAGGTTGCTTGGCGGCGTTTTGATTTGTGAGTGTGTTTGGGGGGTGGAGACGCCGACTAAATCCCAAATTGCTTTTTAATCCATACAGAGCGTACAGTACCACACGGGTATCATCACACTGATGGGATCTGGGTTTCGAATGTCAGTCAATACTGCATTAAAGCCACGATACGGAACTCAGAGGGATCTCGTTCCGGCGAGCGCTCAATTGAAAATGTGTTATTGTGCCTCTATTGTTCCCCTTTTCCATCGACGGGTCCTGTTCTGGTTCCTCGCAGGATGTTTATTTGAAGCTGGAAATTGAGTTTTAGGTTTTTCAGGGCAATCTAACGACATCAGCGGGCACGTCTGCCTCTCAGCGCCAGGGTATCCGGGTTCGAATCCCGGTCTGAATCGGAGTGTCTGTGTTCTCCCACAGTCCAATAACATGGATTTAGTGTTTATTGGCTGCTCTAACTTGCCCCTATATAGTGAGTGCGTGTGTGCCCAGCGATGGATTGGCATCCTGTTCAGGGATGCATCAGTTTCAGTGTTCTGAAACGTTCTCCCCCGATTGGACATGGGGACCCCCCCCAACGACACTAGTAGAGTATTATTCATTCATTCATTCATAATCTTCTGCTTCATGCTGTACTAGGGTCGCTGGGGGGTGGGGTTTTCCACTCACTCACACAGACACACAAACATATACTATATGGGGCAATTTAGAGTATTGAATTTACCTTGAGTATATATATATATATATATATATATATATATATATATATATATTCATTCATTCATTCATTCATTCATTATCTTCCGCTTATCCTCTATTAGGGTCGCGGTGGGGTTCCCTATGCCCATCCAGGGGAGAACGTCTCGGGCGCTGGGCAGATAGACCCAGGACAGGGTGCCAATCCATCGCTGGACACACACTCACTCACACATACACACTCTAAACGGGGCAATTTTTGAGAATTCAATTAACTTGATCCATGTTTTTGGACTGTGGGAGGAAACCGGAGAACCCAGAGGAAACCCACGCAGACACGGGGAGAACATGGAAACTCCACCCAGATGGGGATTCGAACCGGGAATCCCTAGCGCTGAGAGGCGAACGTGCTAAACCACTAAGCCACCGTGCCGCCATTATATATATATATATATATATATATATATATATATATATATATTCATTATTTTCCGCTTTATCCTCTATTAGGGTCACTGGGGGGGGGTTCCCCATGCCCATCCAGGGGAAAACGTTTCGGGCGCTGGGCAGATACACGCAGGACAGGACGCGAATCTATCACTGGACACACACTCACACACGCACACACACACTCTATATGGGGCAATTTGGTGAACTCAATTGACGATCCATGCTTTTTGGACTGTGGGAGGAAACAGGAGAACCCGGAGGTAACCCACGTGGACACGGGGAGAACATGGAAACTCCACCCAGATGGGGATTCGAACCGGGAATCCCTAGTGCTGAGAGGAGTATGTGTGTTGCCCTTATATATATATATAAATATAATTATTATTATTATATATAAGGTTTCAGTCTTGTGAGCTGAGGGTTTAGGGTTCAGTCCCCGGTCCGGCTCGTGTGGGAATGTTAGAATCGTGTTGTATTTTGGTTGGCACAGACAGGGCGGCACACCTGTGTTGACACCTGTCGCCCCCCCTCACCTTACATACGGGTCTTACAGGTCATGGACGTCGAGGTCAAGTACATGTATGTATTTGGAAAGTCTAAACGTTTCCCTGAACCCGGTGGGAAAGTCCCCGAGGTTTTTTGTTTTTTTTTTCTTTCTTTTTTAATTTCGGTTTCTTTTTTTTTTTTTTTCTGCTCGCGCTGGACAACTGCTTGAATAGACATGATGACGCGGCTGACGTCGCCTGCCCGCGTCACGTGACCGCCGAACCCCCCCCCCCCCCCCCCCCAGCCTGTCGCGCCCGCGAGGAGTTTCGGCTCAGAGCCGTTCGGCACGCGGGCGGAGCAGCGCACGAGCGCACCTCACTCAGCCTATCCCGTCACACGGAGGACGCGCACGGACACCTGAGGCTCCGCTCCCGCGGGTTCGGTTCTGAAACCAACTTTCCGTTAGCGACACGCTTAAAACTAAAATATAATAATAAACTAAAATAATCAGAGAGGCTCTCGGCGGTAACTTTGTTGT
>JAFMOD010000140.1:541044-553544 GCA_019802435.1 Corydoras maculifer
GCGGTACGTTGGCGTCCACCTCTCAGCGCTGGGGATCCAGGTTCGAATCCCGGTCTGGGTGGAGTTTCCATGGTCTCCTTGTGTCCGCTTGGGTTCTCCGGTGTTGTCCCATGGTCCAAAAAAACGTATTTGAAGTGAATGGCCCTAAATTTGGTAAATTTGGCCCTAGATAGGGAGCGAGTGTGTGTGCTTAGAGATGGATTGGTGTCCTGTCCAGGGTGCATCTGCCTAGTGCCTAGAACCCCCTCCCCCAACTTCTATGACAATAGTCTCTGGTAGAGGATGAAGCAGATTCTTTCCACAGTCCGAAAACATGGATTCGAGGTGAATTGGCTGCTCTTAATTGCCCCTATATAGTGTGTATGTGTGAGTATGTGCCCAATGATGGATTGGCATGCCCAGTGCCCGACACGTTCTCCCCATGATGGGCGTGTGGAACCCCCACCCCCACCCGCCCCGCCTATTTCTCTAATCTGAAGAAACACGTGAAAGCACTAGGGCTGTGGATCATGATGTCATGGTGATGACCCAGCATGCTTCTCTGACTCTGAGACAATGACGTCAACGTGGATGTACGATTACAACAAGGACAAGGTTCTTTTCGGGGAGGACTTTGCGTCCTGCGATACGATTAAGTAATCATAATCATTATCATAATCATAATCATCTCGTCTTTTCAGACGTACATCACAGCGTCCAGCTCACGACGGAAATGAGGCGTAGATCTGCTTCCCAGAGTGCAGTGTGTTCAGGCCTCATGAATTTTATTTGTTGTGCCGAGTACACACACACACATTTGTTGAGTACACACACACACACACACACACACACACACACACGGCCCTAAATTACCATACACACTCGGATCACCTGACCGTGACGGCGAAACAGAACGGACCCGCGTAACGGCGCATGGGTTTCATATCGAGCCGACGCGGCCCAGGGTTCGAACACGTTGCCGCTTATCGGAGAGCAAATGTTTAACAAGCCCCCACTACCCCCCCCCACCCCACCCGCCCACCGCCGTTAAAATTGTTTTTTTTTTTGGGGGGTTTTTGTATAGACGGCCATTCGATGGGTTCTCGTAATTGGTTCTCGGCCCGGGGCTTCTGGGAGTGCGTTGTGGACTCTGGATGTTCGTTATTGATTCACAGCACCTCAGAAACACCGAGCTCGGCAGTTTGGAGACGCGGAAAGAGGAACGCGCAACGGAACTAAAAAAAACGCCGTAGAACTATTCGTCGTTTGGCGGCGTGAACCCGTACCCGGTTTACTGTACGCGGGTTTACAGCTGATTGATCTCTCCGTCCGTGCCGGGGCCCTGGCCTACGCTAAAATGTCACGTCGTAAATAAAACAAAAAAAAAAACAATTGTTAAATGTTTACGGACTCTATTAATGACGGTGATAAATGGACGCAGGGATCTATAACCACAAACCCTGAATAGTAAACGAGTCACAAATCCAGAACCTGTAGGGTTCTTGCCGTCCATCACGCGTGATGTTACGCCAAGGGAATTAGATTATATAATACATTATACGAGACAGACCTCCTAATAATGAACTCATGCGTGTATCTATTACTTTGCACGTTGCTTTTGACATTATTTTTATCTTATCGTTTATACTTGGGATGCAGGGGGGTGTGGGGGGGGGTGAGGGGTTCCTCATACCCATCCAAGGGAGAACGTTTCAGGCCCAGGACAGGACGCCAATCCATTGCTGGGCACAAACTGATTTATACAGATACAGATACAAACGTACTATATAGGGGCAATCTAGAGCAGCCGATACACCATGATACTGTGTGTTTGGACCATGCCAGTGAAGCGGAGAACCCACATGGTGACGGGGAGAACGTGGAACCTCAAACAGTTAATGTCTGTCCGAATCCCAGTCTTAATGAAGGTGATAAATGGACCCAAAGATCTATAACAACAAATAAATAATAATAAATATAATAATAAACGAGTCACAAATCCAGAACCTGTAAGGTTCCTGCAGTCTGTCACATGTGATGTAACGCGAAGGGAATTAGATTATATAATACATTATACGAGACAGACCCCCTAATAATGAACTCCTGGTGTTTCATTTAGTTTTCGGCATAATCCGCTACTTGGGATGCGGTGGGGGGGGGGGGGCAGTTCCTTATACCCATCCAGGGAAGAACGTTTCGGGCGCTGGGCATGACGGATCGCCAATCCATTGCTGGATTGGCCAATCTATATCAAAATATAGGGGAAATCTAGAGCAGCCAATACACCTGGAAATCCATGTTTTTGGAAGAAGGAGAACCCAGAAGAAACCCACACGGTCACGGGGAGACCGTGGAAACTCCACCCAGGTTGGGATTCGAACCTGGTAAAGAACTATTGGTAAGCGAAGCCTGTTGTGTGGCGCCGCCACGGGCGGTTCCGTGTACGCAGCGTGTTCACAGCTGATTGATTTCCCCGTCCGTGCCGGGGGCCCGGTCTCCGCTGAAATGTCACGTCGTAAAAAACACGATGGTTAAATGTTTACGGACTTTATGACCGACGCGCTTACTTATTACTCATGGCTTCTCTGTGACATCATTATGCGGCAATTTATTATGCGCGCGAATACGAAGCGAGGCCTCGCTCTTCGTTTTATTGTTTACGTTTCATCCGCGGCGTCTGCGTAATGTAAGACGGCCATTAGAGGCCCGTCCCGGAATTCCTCTGAAGCTCGGGTTCTATAGGCGCTCGGCGCCGTTTCGAGGTTCACCCGGTTTAATGGAGCAGAGATCGATGCTTCCACGAGAACGCCGCCCGCCCTGAGTGGCTTCCGCCGGGCCTCTCCTCATCCCTCTTACTTTACTTTGCGCCATGTTTGTCCAACCGTTAATGTCCGTCCGACTCCCGGCCTTAACGAACGTGATGGATGGACGCGGGGATCTATAACAACAAAACCCCCGAATAATAACCAATCACAAATGCAGAACCTGTAAGATTATACGTTTAGGAGTATTGGGACAGACCCTCCTGATAATGAACCCCCGGTGTTTTATTCAGTCTTAGTGTTTCATAAGTGGATTATCTATAAAAACAAACCCTGAATAGTAAACAAACCACAAATCGAGAACCAGTAGGGTTCTTGCCGTCCATCAGGCATGATGTATACGAAGAGGATTAGATTATATAATACGATATACGAGACAGATGTCTTAATAATAAACCCCTGCTGTTTTATTCAGTCTCATAAGTGTATTAGCTTATCTTCGGCTTAATCCTCTACTTGGGCTGCGCGGGGGCAGGGCCGGGGGCAGGGCCGGGGGCGGGGCCGGGGGCGGGGGCGGGGGGGGGGTCCTTATACCCACCCAACAGAACGTTTCAGGCACTGGACAGATTCACAGATTCACACCCAGTCCATTGCTGGGCCACACATTCACTCCCACAGACACAAACGTACTATATAGGGGCAATCTAGCACAGCCAATACACCTTGAAATTCATGTTTTTGGACTGTGTGAGGAAAACCCAGAGGAAAACCTACACGGTTACGTGGAGAACATGGAAACTCCACCCAGATTGGGATTCGAACCGGGATTCGGCAGGCGGGTGTGATAACCACTACCCCGTCGTATCGTCTTTGGATGCTTCACTGCTTCCAAATTGGTAGGAACAGTTTGGGGAAGGCCGGACCCTGACCTCAGGGTAAGTCCTTCTCGACACTGTTGTAGTCGACACTGTTGTAGTTACCAACGGAAGAACAGCCTAAATCCGGATGCCATGACTTCCTGCCGTTGTTCTTATGGTTGAGTGCGTGTACAGGGAGCCTGTTCTAAGTTCTCCTCTGCGATGTTTGGCGGTTGGCGGTTCTGAAGCTGCAGTGTATTGTTCAGGTGTTCCTGCCATTATTGTTGACGGGAAGCAAAATTTGCCATTATAAAAATCTTGGAAGGGCAGTTGCCAGACAGAGGGGCAGATGAAATGCTGTCCCCTATGATCCTCAAGTGAGAAGTAGGAGTGAACCAATGGCCGAGCCTTGTGGAACGCCGCAGTTTACTTCTCTGGTTCTCCTACTAGTGATAGTCTTTAAAAGGTTCCATCCTTTTTTATTTGTTTTGAAAAAAATGCTTCAGATTGGTTCGATAGGTGGCGCTGTGGCATAGTGGTGAGCATGTTCTCCTCTTAACACTGGGCATTCCAGGTTCGAATCCAAATCTACGTGGAGTTTCCATGTTCTTCCTGTGTCCTTGTCGGTTTCCTTCAGGGTTCTCCGGTCAAAAAAAAAACATGACTTCACATGGGGTGAATTGGCTGCTCTAAATTGCCCCATCTCTATAGTGTGTATGTATGAGTGTGTATGAGTTCTGCTGACGCCTCTTTTTTTTAATTGTACGATAATGACGTCAATGACAAACCAAAGTCAGGTGACGCATTTGGAACTCGTTCTTCGTTCTTGTTTTTTCTTTTCTTTTCTTTTTTTGGTTCCCCATTAAAAAAAAAACAAAAAACCACGATCTCACATTTCCGTGGACCGTCTCGTGGTCTGCTATTTTTATCCGTGCGTGTTGCGTTAACGTGGGTTCCGGCGCCGGTGCTGCCGTTTAGATGCGGCCTTCGCGTGATCCTTCTTTTGAAACGAGGGCGGAACGTTTAGAGAACCTGACGGCAGGATGAACGTGGAACGTGGCCACTCGTCCCACTTCGCCTTGACGAGAGACGGACGTGTCCCCGGAACGACGTAATGGGTCAAGTACGCATTACTGCAACAATACGATATATAGCGCTTCACACTTACCACGTAATAGAGAGACATGTTCTCCGAGTCCTGGCCTTGGAACAATGTGAGGGATGAGGTCTGTCCCCGTGTGTCCCCGTGCGTGTCCCCGTGCGTGTCCCCGTGTGTCCCTGTGCGTGTCCCTGTGCGTGTGTCTGTGTGTCTGTGTGTCCCTGTGTGTGTCCCTGTGTGCGTCCCTGTGCGTCCCTGTGCGTCCCTGTGCGTCCCTGTGCGTCCCTGTGCGTCCCCGTGCGTGTGTCCGTGTGTGTCCGTGTGTGTCCGTGTGCGTCCGTGTGCGTCCGTGTGCGTCCCTGTGCGTCCCTGTGCGTCCCCGTGCGTGTGTCTGTGTGTCCGTGTGCGTCCCTGTGCGTCCCTGTGCGTCCCCGTGCGTGTGTCCGTGTGTGTGTCCGTGTGTGTGTCCGTGTGTGTGTCCCCATGTGTGTCCCCATGTGTGTCCCCATGTGTGTCCCCATGTGTGTCCCCATGTGTGTCCGAGCGTCCGTTATGTCCGTTATATATCGCGGCTCGCGTTCAGAAAGGCGTCCCTGTGATGGGTATACGTTCCTCTGGCCTGAGAACCATCGTGGAAACGTCGTGGCAACTTGTTTCACATCCTCCCCTCTGTGTGGTGATTATAGAGCTGTGCAGGGCTTCCTGTGTCCCCCCCACCCCCGTCCCCCCCGTCCTTAAGGTGTCTGGACGGCAGGCCGGGGGTTTACGCCATCGATCCGGTATGGATCGGCGTTCCGGCGTTGCCCTTGCAAGTCAACGGGGTTTATCTGCCTTCCGTCTCGCCCAAATATGTCCCCCGTCTCCGGTGGACGGCTGGATTAAAGCCTCGCTGCCGCTGTCATTCTGTCCACACTTTTAATCCCCCCCGCCCAAAGCCGTCCTCCAAGGGAACGGGTGGCATCCTCACCGTGTGAGCTTTGGAGCCTTCCTTCAGATGATCCGTGGCAGGTTGGTGGAAGTGGTTTGGAGACTCCACATGGTGCTACCTTCTCCACCGGGAGCGTCGGCAGCGTCGTCCAAGGGGGACGCCATTAGCATGCCCGGTGTAGCGCGCTGTCTGAGGGGGAACGGCCGTGACCTTTGCATGCGCACTCCAGTTTGGATTGTTAAGGATGCACGTTCCACCCTCACAGTTCTGCGACTCGTCTTCAGTTACTTCACTGACGGCCTTACGCTTTGATCCCCGCCGCTCCGTTGACTTGGTTATTGAGCGCAGGTCAGGTGGTGTGTGCAGGGACCGGACGATTAATCGGCAATAAATTTGCGATTTACAAACATGACAATGGACCAGTCGTTAAGATTCATTCATTCATTCATTATCTCCCGCTTTATCCTCTATTAGGGTCGCGGTGGGGTTCCCCATGCCCATCCAGGGGGGAACGTATCGGGCGCTGGGCAGATAGACCCAGGACAGGGCGCCAATCCATCACTGGACACACACTCACTCACACAGACACACTCTATATGGGGCAATTTTGAGAATTCAATTAACTTGTTCCATGTTTTTGGACTGTGGGAGGAAACCGGAGAACCCGGAGGAAACCCACGCAGACACGGGGGGAACATGGAAACTCCACCCAGATGGGGATTCGAACCGGGAATCCCTAGTGCTGAGAGGCGAACATGCTAAACCACTAAGCCACCCAGTCGTTAAGATTCATGAGGAAAATGCTTATTGACGTTTTCCGGTGACCCGAACTGAGGCCACTCACACGGAACCAAGACAACGTTCCGCTTGCAGAACACGGCTCGGGTCACTTTGTACTTACAGAGGAAAATAGTTTTCACGAAAACGATCTTTAAGGGACACGGACCTTTTTTTTTTTTAAACTTAGATTTTAACATAAGTTAAACATACTAAACTTACTAACATAAGTATTTAATGTTAGTTTAGTATTTAGTATTACATAGTATTTAATGTTCATTCATTCATTATCTCCCGCTTTATCCTCTATTAGGGTCGGGGGGTTCCCCATGCCCATCCAGGGGAGAACGTTTCAGGCGCTGGGCAGATACACACACACTCTATATGGGGCAATTTGGAGAATTCGATTGACTTGATCCATGTTTTTGGACTGTGGGAGGAAACCGGAGAACCCGGAGGAAACCCACGCAGATACAGGGAAAACGTGGAAACTCCACCCAGATGGGGATTCGAACCGGGAATCCCTAGCGCTGAGAGGAGAACATGCTAACCACTAAGCCACCGTGCCGCCGTATTTAATGTTAGTTTAGTATTTAGTATTATATAATATTTAATGTTGGTATGTAACATTGTAACTAAATGTAGTATAGTATTTAGTATTATATAGTATTCAATATTAAGGGCGGCACGGTGGCTTAGTGGTTTAGCATGTTCTCCTCTCAGCACTAGGGTTTCCCGGTTTCGAATCCCAATCTGGGTGGAGTTTTCCATGTTCTCCCCATGTCCGCGTGGGTTTCCTCCGGGTTCTCCAGGTTCCTCCCACAGTCCAAAAACATGGATCAAGGTCAATTGAGTTCTCCAAATTGCCCCATATGGAGTGTGTCTGTGTGAGTGTTGAGCAATAGATTGGCGTCCTGTCCTGGAAGTATCTGCCCAGCGCCTGAGACGTTCTCCCCTGGATGGACATGGGGAACCCATATATATAAATATATATATATATATATGTAAACAGGACAGACTAAGAGTGGGATGTAAAACACGCTCCTGTATGATGGGGGTGTCCTTATATTTTTGTTATGCAGTCGTACAGCGTAGCTGCCGAGGTTAGTTACACATGTCAACATAAACCGTGCAGCTGTGGAACGTTTGCGTTTCCTGCCGTTGTGCACGTCCTCGCCTCGTTCTCCGGATTTCTGCGAGAGCTGAAATGGAAACGTCGGACTCTGAGTTATCATTCTGTCCCTCGCTCTACCTCGGTTCTCTCTCTCTACCTCCGTTCCCTCGCTCTACCTCGGTTCCCTCTCTCCACCTCGGTTCTCTCTCTCTACCTCGGTTCTCTCTCTCTACCTCGGTTCCCTCTCTCTACCTCGGTTCTCTCTCTCTACCTCGGTTCTCTCTCTCTACCTCCGTTCCCTCTCTCTACCTCGGTTCCCTCTCTCTACCTCGGTTCTCTCTCTCTACCTCCGTTCCCTCGCTCTACCTCGGTTCCCTCTCTCTACCTCGGTTCTCTCTCTCTACCTCCGTTCCCTCGCTCTACCTCGGTTCCCTCTCTCCACCTCGGTTCTCTCTCTCTACCTCCGTTCCCTCGCTCTACCTCGGTTCCCTCGTCCTGACGTCGTTTCCGTGATGGATCTGCACGCCGCCCGGCTCCCGCTCCGATTCTGCGCCGTCATGCCTTCCTGACCTCCTAATTTCCTTCTCAGCATCCTCTCTGTCTTCTGCACCTCCTCTCTCTCTCTCTCTCTCTCTCTCTCTCTCTCTCTCCTCTGTTTGCTTCTCTCTCTCTCTCTCTCTCTCTCTCGCTCTCTTTCTCTCTCTCTCCCATTCTCATTTTCTTCGCATCTCACAACTTTTTTTTTTGTTTTTGTTTTTGTTTTTTTTGTTTTTTTTGTGCCTGTGCGATTGACCTCATTCTCAGTTTTCACTCGGTCACTCGCATTGTGCTCTCACCTCCCCCCCCTCCTCCCGTTGCGAAGGTTAAATCTTAGGAACAATGGGGGCATTGCGGCGCACCGGGGCCCTCCGACTTTTCCAACCTTCAGGCCGAGGGCGAGCGAGGGTTCCAGTGTTTTGACAACAGAGGAACCGCTTTCTGATGATAACGCTAATAAATCCACGACGAGCGGCGCTGTCAGAACCGAGGAGAGAGCGAGAGCGAGCGAGAGAGAGCGAGCGAGAGAGAGAGCAAAAGAGAGAGAGAGAGAGAGAGAGAGCAAAAGAGAGAGAGAGAGAGAGCGCACGAGAGAGAGAGCAAAAGAGAGAGAAAGAGAGCGAGAACGACGAGCGAGAGAGAGTTACAGAGTGCGAGAGAGGGCGAGAGAGAACGCCGAGCGAGTGCATTCGCCTTAATTCGTTTTCTGGCGCGAGTCTGAAAACCAAGTCGTCGGGGGGGGGGGGGGGGTGTAACGACGTTCCTCCTGCCCCGCTATTGTAAATAAAAAAGGAAAAGGTAGAGTGACCTCACACACAATGCCCCTCTTGTTTTTGCCCCAGTTTCATCAATTACACACTGCCCCCCCCCCCCCCCCCCCCCCCCCCCCCCCCCCCCCCCCCCCCCCCCCCCCCCCCCCCCCCCCCCCCCCCCCCCCCCCCCCCCCCCCCCCCCCCCCCCCCCACAACTGAAATGATTGGCTGAGCCGTTTGTCCAGCCGTGACCTCACTGACAACACCACACCCCTCTGAGCGATTCGGATCAGTGCGTGATATACAATACATTATTTTCAATTATTAAATACAGATGAATATAAACAGAGAGGGAAGGCACGGTGGCTTAGTGGTTTAGCATGTTCTCCTCTCAGCGCTAGGGATTCCCGGTTCGAATCCCAATCTGGGTGGATTTCCCATGTTCTCCCTGTGTCCATGTGGGTTTCCTCCGGGTTCTCCGGTTTCCTCCCACAGTCCAAAAAACATGGATCAAGGTCAATTGAGTTCTCCAAATTGCCCCATATAGAGTGTGTATGTCTGTGTGAGTGAGTGTGTGTCCAGTGATAGATTGCCCCCCCCCGTCCTGGGTGTGTCTGCCCAGCGCCTGACATCGTTCTCCCCTGGATGGGCATGGGGAAACCCCGCCCCCCCCTCCGCGACCCTACTAGAGGATAAAGTGTAAGATGATGGATGGGTCTGGGAAACGGAATTTCGTTTCCATTTCATGTTACGTAAATAACTATAAATTCCCCTTGAATCCTTGACTTTCCTCTCACCTGCTCAGTCTTATGTAAAGACGATACGCTGACAGTCGACGTCATGTCATTTATTTATAGAGCGCTTTTTACAATCATACATTGTGTACAATGTTATAAAAATGTTTAAACCCCCAAAGAGCACGCCGACGCGACAGCGGCAAGACAAAACTCCCCGTTATGTTGTTATTTTAAGGCAGAAACCTTGTGAGGACCAAGACTCAGTGGGGGACTCGTCCTCCGGACAGCATCAACAGTGTAGGACACTAATGTGCAGACTGTGTGGTGATCATGTGACCTGTATTTAACAATTGGAAACTATAGACGTCCATCGAGGACGTCCTCTAGTATAATAGGAACGTCCCCCGTCCCGCGATGATGGAGATGTGGAAGGAAATGAGGCGGGGGGGGAATGGGTGACCTTTAATGGTGTTTGTACGAGCGTGAGGTTTGTATGGACGGGACGTTCTGTACAGGAGCAGATTACGGCGGCAGAACGTCGTCCCTCCGTCTGCGCTAACGGACAAACGTATGGACGTATTCCGGGCTTGCGTGTTTATGTGGTTGCTCGGCGCACTAACTTAAACGTCCATCCATCCATTATCTTCCGCTTTATCCTATATTTGAGTCGGGGGGGGGGGGCGGTTCCCCATGCCCATTCAGGGGAGAATGTTTCGGGCGCTGGGCAGATACACCCAGGACAGGACTCCAATCTATCACTGGGCACACACTCACTCACACAGACACACTCTATATGGGGCAATTTTGGAGAATTCAATTGACTTGATCCATGTTTTTTGACTGTGGGAGGAAACCCACGCAGACACGGAGAGGACATGGAAACTCCACCCAGATGGGGATTCGAACCGGGAATCCCTAAACCACTAAGCCACCGTGCCGCCCCACTTAAACGTAAAAAAAAAAAAAAACCAAACATTTAAACGTGAATTATTTATGTTAAGTGCTGCCTTTAGCCTTCGTTCGTTTCGTCGATGCGATCGCTCATTTAAAATGCAGACTGTTATTGGCTCGCAGGACTTTTTCTGTCCTTTAATTTGACTTTCTTTCCAAAGGCTTGTGATCATGTGATCGCAAATCAAACACCCGGCTCATTAAATACTGGCTTTTGATTAAACGTACAATTAAACTTATCTAATGCTTAATCCTCTTCTGGGGGGGGGGGGGGGGGTTCGGGAAGATGCATCCGGTATAAGGTGCCAATCCATTGGGCACACTCACACCCATACACTATATAGAGGCAGTTTGCAGAAGCCAATTCACCTTGAATCTTTGGCTTAAAAATAATTTATATTAAATTATATTTGCTAGAGATGTTAAAAATTATATTTACATATATATATATATATATATATATATATATTACACTTACCTGGCCATGTCACCAGCACCATTTTGTAATACAGTAAATGTCTTTGCTCACCTGGCCACGCCCATTTTATTTAATTATATTTTATTATTAGATATATACAAATTTTTTTTTTTTTTTTCCCATTTACTTGCGATAATAGTTTGAAATCTCAATGCCGTTCCAAATCTAAACTCTCCTGACCACGTCTTATACACACCCAGTCACCCGGCCACGCCCATTTTTTTTTTACCTCATTTACTGTATATTGCTTTGATATGCAAATGCTCTGTGACTGCTCCAGCCACGCTGCACTCGCACTCGCACGTTCTCCAGGTGATGCCCCTCTCGAGTTAGTTTTAATGTTCTGTCAGGTTAGTTTATTTTAATTTTGGTATTATTTTGAAACGCACTGTTCGACCAGGGTCCCCGCAAACGTTTACACCGACGCTGCGTGGCCCGCTCCTCGTCCTCGGCTCACGTCAGAGCGTAGGACCCAAAATAAAAGGCCTCCACCGATGTCTGGAGGAAGGTCGGCTCCACTCCGAGCCCTCCACCTCACCATCTGGGTCTCTCTGCTTGGATGTTGTCAAGCTTTTTAAGCCAAGGATTATTAATAAGCAGCTTCTCTCTGCACTTCTCCCTCTGTCTGTCGCCAATCGCGCCCCCCTCGCCCCCCCCTCCACATCTTCCTATTTCCCGTCACCTGGAGCTCGGCTTGTTAACCACACATCGTCCAGATTTCTCTCTCTCTCTCGCTCTCTCTGTCTCCGTCTCCATAGCCTCCATAGGGGAGGGACTAGGGTAAGTCCCAGGTTGTGCTGTCCTACTTTTCCTATCCCGGCCTCTCTGGGGCTGTGTTTATTTATTCTGATGTGGACAGCAGGCTGGGTGGACGGATGGTGAAATCGGTGGAAGGAGGACGGAAGGGTCTGGACAGTTCGCGCAGATACCACAAACGCAAAGTACGCAGCACTGGGACACCGGCCATTTTTATTAGTTGCAGCTCGTGGTTTGTCCTTTAATAGAGATGGACGTTGTAGTTCCACAGTTCTGTTCTGTAGTCCTGATGATTCTGTGATGATCAGAACCCCCACAGAGCAGGTGTTATTAGGGTGGTGGATGATCCTCAGGACTACAATCCACCCTCATACCTTCTTTGTGGGGCCCTGATTAAACTGAACCGAGGAGGTGGATGTATATACAAGTGTGTGTGTGTGTGTGTGTATGTATATATATATATATATGGGGCGGTTTAGCACGTTCGCCTCTCAGCACTAGGGATTCCCGGTTCGAATCCCCATCTGGGTGGAGTTTCCATGTTCTCCCCGTGTCTGCGTGGGTTTCCTCCGGGTTCTCCGGTTTCCTCCCACAGTCCAAAAACATGGAACAAGTTAATTGAATTCTCAAAATTGCCCCCTATACAGTGTGTCTGTGTGAGTGTGTGCCCAGCGATGGATTGGCGCCCTGTCCTGGGTCTGTCTGCCCAGCGCCCGAGACGTTCTCCCCTGGATGGGCATGGGGAACCCCACCGCGACCCTAATAGAGGATAA
>JAFMOD010001402.1:34324-54514 GCA_019802435.1 Corydoras maculifer
GCTGCCTGGCCGCTCAAGGAGGATGAGTCCCCCACTGAGTCTTGGTCCTCCCAAGGTTTCTTCCTTGAATAACAACATAAAAGGGAGTTTTTTCTTGCCACTGTCGCTTCGGCTTGCTCTTTGGGGGTTTAAAGGCTTTTCATTCTGTAAAGCTGCTTTGTGACAATGTACTGTTGTAAAAAGCGCTATATAAATAAATAACTTGAACTTGAACTTGGATATGTAATGCGATATGCAGTACTCTTGGGAGGAGGCGGCAAAAAATAAAACTTAAACACATTTTTAAAAAAACGATTCTTGGGCATTTTGAATCGATTCAGAATTGCTAGGACTACAAATCGTGATTCTTTGAAGAATCAATTTTTTTTCATCCCCCCCTACTCCTTAGTGACAGGTCCTCTCATTCAGTTCACCCAAGTTTTTTTGTCTCTGTTATTATGGGATTTTAGTAAAACCTTTTACTGTAATACATGTTGGCACATGCTGGAAAAAGACTTAACAAAAGAAAAAGAATAGCTGAAATTATGTGGTCGCCAGTTTATTGCTAACATATAAAATTCTATATAATCAGGCTCCACAGTATCTGAGTGAGCTGATTCAATTGTATAAGCCAACACATGAGCTCAGATCTCAAGGTGCTGGTTTACTTTTAGCTCCTAGAATAAATAAAATTACTTCTGGTCGAAGAGCGTTCTTCCACAAGGCTTCTCAACTTTGGAATAGCCCCCCAGTTACTGTTCGTGATTCTGAATCATTATTAACCTTTAAAAGACCCTCTCAAACTATGTAGAGTCTGCAGTATCTGCCTCTTTTAGTTATGCTGCTCTAGTCAGTGATGCCGGAGTCACATGCTGCACTGTGTCAATCAATCATTCATCACTTAAATGCTGGGCTTTATTAGCTCTAACTGCTTTTCTTGTTTGTTTATTTTGAGGTGCTACTGGTTTCCTGGAGGTGTAGTCTGATCTTCATTAGTGGCTCTGCCGAAGCACTGCGACTAAAATGATTACTGGATGGAACCTAAAGCTGCTTTGTGACAATATACTATTGTAAAAAGTGACATATAGATAAATTACTTAAACTTTAACTTGCTACAGATAATGTTCATGAAAATTCCATAAAACTTATAGAAATGTAGCAAAAAGCGATAACAGAGATATTCTGGTGACAACTCTTGTTAATAAAATAAATGCATGGCCACAATTTTGTGAGAAGAAGATCTTAATGCATACAAATGTGTTGGTAATGAGGGAAGAAGATCATTAAAGTGTGGAAATGACTTAAAAGAAAAGGGTAAAGCAGTAACAATTAGTAGTTGCCTCAGTTTAGTAAGAGGGCAAAGGAGATGGTTTCAGGGATGTATTAATACCTTATACCATCAATGAAAGGTTAAGTTAAAATTTTAACATGTCTAAAATAAAGAAAATGTGACAGGTGACAAACAACAATGTTTGAAAAGTATGTATTAATTATAATAAATGATCTCATTACCGGCGGCACGGTGGCTTAGTGGTTCGCCTTTCAGCACTAGGGATTCCCGGTTCGAATACCAATCTGGGTGGAGTTTCCATGTTCTCCCCGTGTCCGCGTGGGTTTCCTTCGGGTTCTCCGGTTTCCTCCCACAGTCCAAAAACATGAATAAAGTCAATTGAGTTCTCCAAATTTCCCCATATAGAGTGTGTGTGCTCAGCGATAGATTGGCGCCCTGTCCTTGGTGTATCTGCCCAGTGCCCGACCCTAATATAGGATAAAGCTATCCTAATAAAGAAGATAATGAATGAATAGATCTCATTACCGTGCTTTCATGACTTGCTTTAAACACTTTGTGTGAAGTAAAAATGCTCTCATTTCTCACTCATTTAATCACAGTCTTGATCACACCTTAATTTTATTTATTTTTAGACAGACCAGGTCTACAGGCAGGACATTTAATATTATATACTATGTGCTTATGAAGTCTTGTGGATGCAGCATGTGGCACTGTCCTGCTACAGTAGCCATGAAGAACATTATGTCACCTTATTTCAGCATAGTTTAAAAAAAAAACAATATATATATATTCTATGTAAATAGTACTTTTAGCATTTAATAGTATGTAGTCCATGTTGTGTGCAGTAATGCACCTCACTCCCTCCATAGCATGACATTGAGCGCTTATATTTAGCCCCATGACTTTGCACATAAAACAGAGGCTGCAGATGCAGGCCTTTTTTATTGCCTAGTTTCACTGTATTTTAAAATGACATCTCTCATAATAAATGATAATTGCAACTCTATTGCATCCCTCTGTCTGCACCTTTATGGCTATATTATATCTCGGGATGAACGGCTGTGCATAGGAAGCACAGAGTCGAAGCACCCTGACACGCTGAAGGGAGCCAGGCACAACAGGTAGCAGCAAACAGGGTTTTATTTAAAGTTGTAGAAACACCAAAAACAGAGAGTTAACAAAACACAAGCAGACATTAAAGTAACGACGTGCACAGAGCAAGAGGGACACAGAAACTAAATACACACCGGCGTCAGCGTTCCGTCACTTCTCACAAGCGTTTCCCCGCTCGCATTCTGCGAGCCGCCACTCACAGCCAGCGTTCCGCCGCTGGTCGACGGTGGTTCGCTCCGCGAGCCGTCCCGCTCCGACGGTAGTCCGTCCTGGGATTCGCCGCGAGCAACCCGTGCCACATGGTCACCCTACTGCTCCACGCTGAGCGCGAGGTGCTTGTCATCCCGCTCAGCGCCACTAGTGGCCCGCCCCCCACTCCGTGCCGTGCCGCCAGCGATCCACTCGGCGGCTCCTGCACGTCTTGTATGGTTTGGGGCATCGCGCCAGGTAAAGGTTGCTGGTCTGCGTCAGTCGCGTCCAGTCCCGAGCTGTCCATGGTCAGTGTAGGGTGTGTTCGGTGCTCGGTTTCTGCCTCATTAGACCAGGATTTAATTTTATGTGGTGTTGCCATGGTACTGGTTCTCTCCCTCTGTGTCCAGTTGGCGGAGAGGAGGAGACTGGGTGTCGAGGCATGGTGATCAGCGCATCACCTCGGATGCTGTCCAGTGGTCTGAGTAGGAGGCTGGGGCCGTCTATGTCCCCCGCTCTGAAACTTTCTGCAGTCGCTCCGGACAAGGTGTTCGCTGGACTGGAGGTTTTGAGGGCTGCTCTGTTCTCATGGGACTCCGTGCCGGTTACCCTGCTCATGGCCCAAGACTGTGTTCCCCTTGCGTCCACTCGGGTCACCTTTGGGTCCACTCGGGTCATTTCTGCGTCCACTTGGGTCACATGTGCGTCCACTCAGGTCATTTCGGCGTCCACTCGGTTCACCTTTGCGTCCACTCGGGTCATTTCGGCGGTCACTTGGTTCACCTCTGCGGTCGTGTGTACCCCAGTCTCCCCTGTGGCCGTGTTTGTCTCTCCAGTCCCTAAACCCGCATTTGGCTCTCCCGCACCGGACTCCACGTGGGGGTTCGGGCGCCCTCGCGCTCACAAGGGGCCACAGCGCCGCTGCGCACACATGGGGTCACGTCGCCATCGGTCTCTCAAGGGGTTAAGGCGTTTCCTTAACCTCATAGTGTCTCGTCCCCCTCACACACTCAAGGTGTCTCGTCGCTCTCGCGCTCACAAAGGGCCACGGCGTAGCCGTGCTTACCAAGAGTCATGTCCCCCTCGGACTCTCAAAGGGTCAGGCTCTCCTCGCGCACTCAAAAGGTCTCACTGCCCACGTGCACTCAAAGGGTCGTGCCACCCTCGTGCTCACAAAAGTGTACGGCGCTCCTGTACTCCCAAAGGGTAGCGTCCCTCTCGCGCTTATATAGGGTTGCGTCCCCCTCGCGCTCATAAAGGGTTACGGCGTTCCCGTACCCTCAAAGGGTCACGCCCCTCTCGCGCTCAGAAAGGGCCACGGCACCGCTGCGCTCACCAAGGGCCATGTCCTCCTCGGACTCTCATAGGGTCACGCCCTCCTCGTGCTCACAAGGGGTCACGGCGCCCCCGCATCCTTAAGGGGTCTCGTGCCCCTCGAGTTCACAAAGGGTTGCGCCGTCCATGCACACTCAAAGGGTTACGGCGTTCCCGTACCCTCAAAGGGTCACGTCCGAGAGTCCGAGGAGGACATGACCCTTGGTGACCTTCTAGGGTCACGACGCCCCCGCATCCTCAAGGGGTCACGTGCCCCTCGAGCTCACTTGGGGTCACGACGTCCACACCCTCACACGGGGCACGGCGCCGCCGTACTCACGGTCACGTCGCCCGCGCATCCTTTATGGGCCTCATCACTGTCCTCGAGCCCCCTTTTGTTGTTTTTTTCTCGTTCCTTTGCCCCCCGGTTGTTTTGGGGGGGCGACATGTCAGGTTGGGAGGGCTGGGCCACTCCCCCCTGTCGCCCGTGTTTCGGGTTTGGCCGTTTAGGGCTCCCGTAGGTAGGGCCCCATCCCCTTGAGCTGGGATAGGGTCCTACCTGATCACGTGTGGCCTGCTGATGGCGCTGTGTGTCGGGAGGCCAGCATTTGCGGGTGTATGTGCACGTGTTAGTGTGTGTTCGCTTAAGTGCTACGATGGGGTATTTGGTTTGGTTTGGTTTGGTTTACTAATTTCTCAGCATGTCTCGTCGGGCCTTCAGCGGCGTTCCCGCTGTATCGTTTGTTTTTGTGTTTTGCTCCCAGCACGTCTCGCCATGCCTTCAGTATTCTGATTCTGATATAATAAAGCATAATTAGGAGGTCTGGTGCATTTAGGTGCGCGTTCACACAAAAAACATGCCAAAAAAGAAAACATTTTAAAGAAAAGAATTTTGCATTCCAATTTTAAATTAAAAATAAATGCAAGAAACAAAAAACATATTGAATGTTCATGTTTATGAAGTAAAATTGGACAAAACTGGCTTGTTTGGATTGAAAGAATCCAAAAAGATTCCATTTGGTGAAACCCAAAAACAGAAAATCAACACAACGCACCATTGTAAAAAATAATGAATTAAAATTACATTTACATTTAGTCATTTAGCAGACGCTTTTATCCAAAGTGACTTACAAATAAGAACACCACAAGTCAGAAGCCATGAAGAAAACCAACTATACTCTAAATTCATCAAACCTGATTGTTATTCGATGCTGCGGCACACGCCCCCCCTTTTGTTTTTTTGTTTTTTTTTACTTACTCCTGTTAAACATGAGAGAAATATAAAGAATTATTTAGTTAATGCAGCTTAAGGTGGGATTACAAGTTACTGATTGCTTGATGGTTTTTCACATTTTTTGTCACTCTGGCTAAACCAAATAATGCACAAATCATCCATCTATCCATCCATTATCTTCTGCTTTATCCTCTACTAGGGTCACGGGGGGAGGAGGGGTCCCCAAGCCCACCCAGGGGAGAACATTTCAGGTTCTGGGCGGATACACCCAGGACAGGGCACCAATCTATCGCTGAACAAACTCACAGAGACATGCACACAAACACACTCTATATTGGGTAATTTGGAGAATTCAATTGACCTTGTTCCATGTTTTTGGACTGTGGGAGGAAACCGGAGAACCAGGAGGAAACCCACGCAAACACGCGGAGAACATGGAGACTCCACCCAGATTGGGATTCGAACCGGGAATCCCTAGTGCTGAGAGGCGAACATGCTAACCACTAAGCCACCGTCCTGCACAAATCATATATTTAAATTATTTAAACCCATGTTGTCATGTTTTAGTAACAATTTAATGCATATTTAGATATTTTTCGCAGCACTAATAAAAATTAAACATGAGAAAATACTAAAATTAAATATGACAAATAAAAGTTAATTAATAAAATAAATTAAAATTAAAATTAAAAACTTAAACCTGTCTTAACAGAACACACCCTCATGAGTGCCCTGAAACCTGCCAAACAAAAAAAAAAGATTTTTAAAGATTTCAAGTCCTTTTTCTGAGTTGAAATCTCCACATGGCAAGTTTCTACATAAAATAATTTTTTAATGGCACCTAGTGAATAGGTATGCAGTCTTGCCAACAAAAGGCAAATACGGTTACAGGATTTAATGAAACCCAAACAACATTTTAATTTTTTTGTATGAAGTCTTTAAAATAAAGACACCGGCATGTAAAATAAACTAAAATCATGTGAAGCTGCAGCTTAGTGAAAACATGGGGCACATCAGTACTCATGGTTAAAAATTAACACCTGCCACAGATCAAATGCAGGTGATTTTGTGTAATGTAAAATGAATTTGCTCCAGTTAAAGTACATAATGTCATAGTAAAAAAATTTAAATAAACCTGTAACAAAAAAAAATCTGATATTTTAAAATGGCAATTGAATCCCATATGTCTTCTTGTTTCATTCAGACAGATTAAATAAAAAAAAGACAACTACCTAAAAAAAGCAACACTATCTAAAATCTGCCAAAAGCATTTGACATTTAAGGTTGATGACTGATGACATTTGACTATAAAACTATTTACATTATAATGGCATCTATCCCCGTGAACTCTTGCATCAGTCATTGATTTCACAATACATTTAGGTCTAAAATGTGTATTGTTTATAAGGTAACATGGCACAAAAAGGCATGCAAAACGTACTGATTTCTGAATGTGTTGGGAGTAACACTTCGCAAGTCAATTATATTTTAATGAAAGTAATAATGTTAACTAATTACATGGTATTTTAAAACAATATTATAAGACTTGCTACATGCAAAGCATTAAAGGGCAGTTGCAGACTATAACAGACTTGAGTCTATTCCACTAATGATCTCACACCATAGTGGCTAGGAATAGGAAGGTTTAAGCACAGATTAATACATTTTAGTGTTTTACTCATTTTACAGTTTTACTCATATCTGTATTCCATTTTCTGTCGCTCTTTTATACTGACTGCAAACAAGTCACTTATATTAAATAATCTGACTAGTTCAACACAATGTATTAAATGTTATTTTAGGTAATACTAAAGTGGTGCTGTGGGTTTGGTTAAGCTCTGTTAGATGAAAGATAAGGGATCCCCTGGTTTCTAATTGCCACTTTTCTGTGTTCTCAGTGAGTGGGAGAGAGAAAAGTTACAGAAATAGGTCAAAAGGTCAAAGAGGAGGAACAAGGCTCGCTTTAGCCATGGAATGGGATGTTGGACACTGTTGTAAACTGTGTGTTTTTTTAAATGTTTGTCTCCAGTCAGCACCACTATAGCATGAAGAAACACCACATTTATTTATATATAATGTAGCCCACATTCAATAGATAATTAAAACCTACAGAAGGAATGTGTAATTTGTCTGCATAAGACGAGTATACAAGCAATTGTGATTTATAATCCCGTCTGCCCTTATTACTTTTCCAGTATTGATGAGCTGTTTACTAAATGCTACTTTTGCTTCACTATTTTGCGATCAATCTTTCCACAATTAAGCTCTCCAGTGCTGTAATATTATATATTTCATATATATATATAACTTTTTTTATTTCAACAAATAATCCACTAATTTGCTGCATTATGCAACTTCATGATTTTAATATACTAACCTACTTTACATTAGCAATCATCTACCACTGCATTAACATTAACATTTGGAAGGACTTTTAAGTAAAGCTTTATTAATATAAAGATGTTACATATTTCATTAACTGGGAAGCATAATTCTCTAATCAATCTAATCAAAAACATTAAAAGCAACACCAGTTGAAAGCTGAGAAACATGAGCATGTCTAGGAAGAAAAAGTTTTTTGTACTTATACAAAAATAAACCTCAGAAAATTTGTAACCAATTTTAATCAAATGTTTTTAAACCCATCATGCTTGTTGTAAATGTACAACACATTATCCTAAATTAACTAATAATTTTCTTTAGTCTACCTTTGTTTTTGCTATTTTCTTAATATGATGGATTCGGTTTCTAAGCAAGACTTTTTATATTAACATTCCATCTGAAATTATGCATTACAGAAAAGAACCAGGGCAGCACACAGTTGTGTAATGATTAGCATGTCCACCTCTCAATGCTGTGGATTCAAGTTCAAACCCCAATTCGGTGGAGTTTACATGTTTTCCCTATGTGTGCCTGTATTTTTTGTATTTTCTCAGGGTTGCTCAGGGCTCTCACAGTCCAAAAACATGGATTCAAGGTAAATTGTCTGCTCTAAATTGTCCTTGTAGTGTCTGAGTGAGTGTGTGGGTGCCCAGCGATAGCCCCCTGTCATGGGTGTATTTGTCCATCCATCCATTATCTTCAGCTTTATCCTGTACTAGGCTCGCAGGGGCTCCCCATGCCCAATCAGGGGAGAACATTTCAGGCACTGGGCAGATACACCCAGGACAGGGCGCCAAACGGTCGCTGGGCACACACTCACTCACACAGACACACACATAAACACACTCTATATGAGGTAATTTGAAGAATTTAATTAACCTTGATCCATGTTTTTGGACTGTTAGAGGAAACCGGGAACCCGGAGGAAACCCACGGGAGAACATGGAAACTTCACCCAGATTGAGATTCGAACCAGGAATCCCTAGCGCTGAAAGTCGAACGTGCTACCAACTAAGCCACCGTGCCTCCCTGGGTGTATTTGTATTTCTACAAAATCAAATATCACATGCAGCATAGTCTTATTTTTGACATAATAAAATAAGAGTAAACCCATATTTTAAATGAAAATCTTATTGTTTTTATCTTTCTTTTTCTGATATTTATTTTGTGGGTTGACTCAGCGCCATCTGACAACATGACCCTTAATCACTTGACTTAAAAAAACCAAAATTACAAAATTAGATTGTAAAAAAAATTCAACATTTTTATTAATAAGATTAAACATCCCATTATTGCAAAGGCAATTATGGCAGTTTTTTAGTGACATTTTCTCCCCTCTGGTGGACCTATTTGGTAGTGCAAGAAAATGTTCTTATCTGTCTTGTTCTCGCAATAGGGTTGTCGTACCTGTTAGTCATTCTAACATCTGTTCAAGCCTTTTTTAAGCATTGATTCGGTACAGCATCTGACATGTTTGCCATGTGGTATGTATGGAGAGTAATAATTGTACACTTTATTACATATCTCTGCCTTGTACTAAAGTTGACAATATTCATCCATCCATCCTCTTTATCCTCTACTAGGGTCGCGAGTGGGCTCACCATGCCCATCAAGGGGATAATGTTTCGGGCGCTGGGCAGATACACCCAGGACAGGTGCCAATCTACCACTGGGCACACACTCACTCACACAGACAAATACACAAACACACTCTACATGGGGCAATTTGGAGAATTCAATTGACCTTGATCCATGTTTTTGGACTGTGGGAGGACCCCCAGGAAACCCACGCGGACATGGGGAGAAATGGAAACTCCACCCAGATTTGGATTCGAACCAGGAATCCCTAGCGCTGAGAGACGAACATGCTATCCACTAAGTCACTGTGCCACCCCACTTTATTATAGTTTTTTGTTTTACTTTGGGTTAAATTTCACTAAATATGCTGCAAACAAGAAAACATTGCAATGTGGTAAATGTGAACTGAATTTGCTGCCTGTTAAATTGTATGAAAAGTACGCAACAGTACGGAAATATCTTCCACAAATGCTTATCCAAAGTGTGCTTGATCAGGTAGGTAAGGGTTTGTGGTCTTAATGCCTTGTTGATCTTAATTAAGTACAGAATATGCAACCGAATTATTTACTACAGAGTCCTAAAATTATGGTCAGAAAGGTGCACCTAAATGTTTTCCGCTTGTACGGCTGTTACACTCGCCTACCTAGAGAATAAAGCAGCTGCGCATCGGAAGCGCAGAGCCGTCGCGCTCAAACGCGCTGAAGGGAGCCAGGCACGCAGGTAGCAGGGAAATGGAATTTATTTTAAAGGTGTAGAGACACCACAAAACACAGGTACGACGAGTGAACATAAACTAAACCACGAAGTGCACCGAGTACAGGGAAAGAAGGAAATAAATACAAATGAAAACCAATCACGTGCACAAAACCACCAATGAACAGAAAGAGACAATTAAACAAACTAAATGACATTAAAGTAAATTACCAAACATGGAACAGGTGCATTAGGCACCCGTTACAGTACCTCCACCCCTACGGTCGCGCAACGGGAGGACGCGATCAAGAAAAAAAAAATAAAAATAAAAATCCCGGGGGGAAGGGGGGGGTCCTCCGCCCTCCTCGAGCCCACTGGCTATGCAGTTCGGTGGGCGTCCTCTGCGGACGAGGTGAGGGAAGCGCCCTCTGGCAGTGCAGTTCGGTGGACGCCCTCTGCGGATGAGGCGTAGGATGTGCCCTGTGGCTTCATGTGGAGGTGGACGCCCTCGGCGGGTGCGGAGTGGGCCACGCCCTCTGGCTGCGTGGCGAGGTGGGTACCACTGGTGCACTGACTGGGTGGCGTGCGGCCCCCGGACCTCGGGCTGGGCGGCGAGCGGCCCCTGGGCCTTGGGCTGGGTGGCGAGCGGCCCCTGGGCCTCGGGCTGGGCGGCGTGCGGCCCCTGGACCTCGGGCTGGGCGGCGTGCGGCCCCTGGACCTCGGGCTGGGCGGCGTGCGGCCCCTGGACAACGGACTGGGCGGCGTGCGGCCCCTGGACAACGGACTGGGCGGCGTGCGGCCCCTGGACAACGGACTGGGCGGCGAGCGGCCCCTGGACAACGGACTGGGCGGCGAGCGGCCCCTGGACAACGGACTGGGCGGCGTGCACTGGGTGAACCTCGGCGGGCACGCACGCTGGGTGNGGATCGCCATCCTGCACACAGTAAAGGTACACCCCCACCGCTACACCAAAGAACAGGGCAATCTCTGCCTCAGACTGCCCCGGATTCACCCCATTGCCAGCACACTCCTCCATATTAATGGACACAATCGGTAACTCCGGTACCGCCCCCTCGCAGCGCGATCCAGACACGGCGCGATCCGGTGCGGCTGCGTCACGTGACTGCCCCGCAGCGCACGTGCAGAGCCGCGTCTTGGCTCCGCACCGGCGGCGCGCACCGCGTCTGGATCTCACGACGGGGGGCTTTACAAACTGGACTGGGCTATCAGCCCAGAACTCCTCAGAGTTCAGGAGGGTACGAATGGGCAGAATATGCCAATACAGGTATGACTCGCCCGCTTCATCATCGGACACCTCTACCAGATCGAGGCCATCCTCAACGCGGAGCGCTTCATATCCGTACCTCCACATGAACTCATCATCAGAGTCGTAAAACTTCGTTATCACTACATCGGAGCCGTCCTTATGGACGGGACGGCGGGCTGCGCATAGCGGCGCACTCGCGGTCATGACGGAGGGCGCCGCGAGTACGAGGCTATACGCTATACGGCCCCCGCAAAGAAATTTTTTTAAATTAGCTTACCTGGGCTCTGGACTCCCCAATTGATTGGCACTTCGGGTACACTCGCCTACCTAGAGAATAAAGCAGCTGCGCATCGGAAGCGCAGAGCCGTCGCGCTCCAACGCGCTGAAGGGAGCCAGGCACGCAGGTAACAGGGAATTGGAATTTATTTTAAAGGTGTAGAGACACAAAACACAGGTACGATGAGTGAACATAAACTAAACCACGAAGTGCACCGAGTACAGGGAAAGAAGGAAATAAATACAAATGAAAACCAATAACATGCACAAAACCACCAATGAACAGAAAGAGACAATTAAACAAACTAAATGACATTAATTAAAGTAAATTACCAAACATGGAACAGGTGCCCTAGGCACCCGTTACAACGGCTGCTGTAATAGTCCTTGCTAAAGCAGCTGCATTTTGCAAAAAAGAAAATGAAAAAGATGAAAGTAGAGAGCACATTTAGAAGCGTTCTATGATGCCCTAGATTTAAAGAAAACTGCAGCTGCACCAAAAAATGAAGCGTTAGAATCAGCTCTAGGGACGGACATTTGGCTTATTCAAAAACTTGTTAGCCAGATTGAGTCGGAGCCTCAAAATCCCATGCCACACACCGCTAGCTTCAAAATAGACCAAAATCTAGAATTTTTTCACAATATATGACTCTCAAATGTCCATTCAAAACCCTTCAGGGAAAAAGCAAAACAAGTTTTAGTCAGTGTGCCCTGTTTCCAAACGAGAACATTGTTTGATGTCATAAGGTTCATGGCTACATGAGAAATGATTAGCACATTTTTATAATCAACCAAAAAAGTAAATGCATGGTAAGGATCAATTGTGAAGACTATTTGAGAGCTGAATGTGACAGAAAAAAGACCTTGACAACTTAGTTAAGTAGCTTAGTCATCAATATGCACAGCAGTTCACAATAAAGCAAAAGTCATGTAGTAATTACATAGAAGGGAAAAAGGAAAAATTAAACAATTACAGCAGCTTATAACACCCACCAATGGAAGTATTTTCAGCTATAATGTTCTGTAATGCAAATTTCACAATCATATTCAAATTAATTAAAATTGTATTTTTTATATTTTGCGTACAATGAACAGCGATGGATTGGCGCCCTGTCCTGGGTCTATCTGCCCAGCGCCCGAGACGTTCTCCCCTGGATGGGCATGGGGAACCCCACCGCGACCCTAATAGAGGATAAGCGGAAGATAATGAATGAATGAATGAATGAATGAATGAATGAATGAATGAATGCATACAATGAATACCTAAGTGACCTGTGTCATTGTAAAGCCTTTGTAGAACAATAGTACAGAGCTCTTTAAGTAAGAAAACTAATGTGTTATAAAAACACAGCTGTTTAAACCTTCCACTCTGAATAAAACAGTTTAGCTGTTTAGCTCCTTTCTATACTTGATTTAAGATATAACATTCTATAACTAATTGTCAGCTCATTGTTTGTTTCTGCCATTAGACAGGTAGAAGGACAGGTAAATCACCATATTGTTCTTCACTAAGCTGCCTGACTGTGCCTCAGAACAGATTACCATGATTAATATCTCTGTGTTCTTCTGCTGTATTATAAGCCAGGTTTCCAGCTCAGAGTCACAGAAACTTTTGGTTTAGTTTGGGGAAAGTCATATTTATTCTTTTGTTCTTTCTGGAGAATTAGATCAATACACTGCTTTCTAAATAGTCTTATATTATAGGAAGACCACGTGACACTTTTCCTTACTACATCCATATCTAAAGCAGCAAGGCTGCACAGTGGGTAGAGTCTCTGCCTCACAAACAAAGACTGCAATTCCCAGGCAAACAGACAGGGTGCTTAATGTGTGGAGCTTGAATGTCCTTATCCTGTCTGTCTGAATTTTCTCTGACTGATTCAGAATTCTTCCATACTCCAAAGACATGGAAGTTAGGTGAGCCAGAGCTAGAATTGCTCCTTGTTGTGAATGTGTAAATTAATGTCCTACAATGAACTGTCTAAGCCAATGATAACTGCAGCTTGGAAAATGGTTGTATAACATCGACAGTGACATTTTTCAGTGTAATTTATAAACTCTCATTTCTGGAAGGTTCTGGGGATTAAAAAATACAATAAATGCAACAATCTATAGATTTCTAATTATTTTGCCTCTTAATTAACTCACAAGTACCAGAAAGAGATACATAATCTTTTAATTGTTCAACTTGTTTGTATTGGGTACCAGGTCATGGACAAGTTGCCATCAAAGGAGTTTTTCAAAATGGTCACTGTGAGGTGAGAAATTGTAATTAAATATTAGTTATTTATTCATAATGATATTATGGTAATTTTTTAAAATGCAAACCTTGGGTCTGTTAGTGAATTGTTATTATGTGTTTAGGATTTCAAGTGCTGTAGACTACGGATGCCATACAAAACAAGAGATGCACATAAATAAAAGGTGTAAAGCTGCTCAGCCCTAATCTGGATGGTATATGAAATAAAACACATTTGAACAACCTTGTACTGAATTTTTCCTTTTGTACATTCATAGCTATCTTAGAAATAATGCGCATTTGAGAGTTCAATGTAGTTAAATAGAAATATAAGTTCTCATAAGCTGGGCTAAGTGAAACGCTCAAGGGCATTTTTCTGTGGCTTAGCCAATTAAATAAATAAAATGGAATAAGAAATTTAATGCATCTAAACTACTTATAACTAGAGCCACAAGAGAAAAGCATATATTGTATTATATTTCTAGTGATTCTGGAACTATAAACTCAAAATGGCTGAAGAAATAAAATGATTTATTCTGTTAACCTTTATTTAAGAAACAAACAAAAAAGATATCCAGTGTGAAATATTTACAAATTAAAAAATAAATGACACCCACAACACATTTGAAAAAAATTGAGCAAAAGCAAAATAAGACCAAAAAGTTTATAATGAGACTGTTCTAGAAGTTCTTTGACAGATTCAGAGCTGAGATTAACTTAAATCAACACGAGAAATTACCAGTTTAAGTGGAATTAGGTAAGGTCATCACTATTGAATATTAAAAGTTAGACTATCCAAACAAGGATGGGTTGTGGCTAACAACTAGTCCCAAACTTTGTTAGACAGTTGTGAGTCACTTCAAAAACAAAGAATTTTAAGCAGAAGACTGCAAACAGTTTAGGTTCTTCTCCAACTATAGTTCATAATATCACGAAAAGATAAAGAGTGCGTAGGGGAATGTTGGTGCAAAAAAGTGCATAAATGAATGTGCATAACTATAATACCCTCACCGAGTATTTGTCTGATAAACTGTCACACTACTATGAATGCCAAAATATGCCACTTGTCAAAAAGACGTTGGAAGGCCTAAAAAAGTTTTCTGAGCCCAAAGTTATCAGATATGTCCTAAAAGCTAAAATGTTCTGTCCAGAGACGTCCAGAGATTATATTGTTGTCTTGATTATCTTTGATGTCTGATTTTATGTCTAATATGAAAAAGAGCATCCAGACTTTTACCCACAAAAAATGCAAACTGTATTGGGATGGGATGCCCATGCCTCTATCTAACATTTTTTAAATTGGTTTCAGGGATCAATTTCTAAATTATTTATATCTAAGAAACCAAATTAAGTTTGTTTTTGAAAACACTGGAAAATCTTTGTCATTTTGTCCTTTAAAGTGAATTACCAAATTACCGATTTTGTTGCATTTTTAGAAAGTGTCCTAGCATTTCTAAAAAAAATTTGTAAATTTTAGCTCATCTTTCTAGTCTAGCTTTCTGCTCATGTATATCTTCATTTTCTGTTTCTTAACTTGTACATTTATTTTTGACACTATTCTCCATGGTTCCTGAATGTTGACCTCTACTTGTTATGATATGTAATACTGACAAACAATTTTATTACTATTTTACTCAGAAAACCATAAAGATCTTACTTGTAAACAATGTATCCTGTATATTATGTGCAGTTAGGTAAAGTAATAGATATAAATTACGGGAATTAGCAATAGATAAATTATGTTGATTATGCTGTACAAGCTTGTCATTGAGCTTTTGAAATACTACACAAAAACATTTAGTTCTGAATTATGCACATTGGTCTTTTTTTACTGCTCAATTTAATATGTTTAATATCTGAAATCACAAAAAAAATCATTTTATGGTTTAAATAATTTCCTCTCAACTCATCTCATCACCATCTGCTTAATCCTATACTAGGAACATTGGTTTCCCTGTTTTCTGGGCAGATACATCCAGGACAGGGGGCCAATCAATCGCTGAGCACATAATCACTTGCACAAACAGACATTATAAGGGCAATTTAGATAGGAGTGATTTAAAGCAGCTGGTTTTGATTAAATCCATGATTTTGGACTGTGGGAGAAAATTGGAGNTTCCTCTCAACTCATCTCATCACCATCTGCTTAATCCTATACTAGGAACATTGGTTTCCCTGTTTTCTGGGCAGATACATCCAGGACAGGGGGCCAATCAATCGCTGAGCACATAATCACTTGCACAAACAGACATTATAAGGGCAATTTAGATAGGAGTGATTTAAAGCAGCTGGTTTTGATTAAATCCATGATTTTGGACTGTGGGAGAAAATTGGAGAACCAGAAGAGACCATTCCACCAAGATCAGGATTGAAACCTTGATCCCCAGCACTGAGACGCAAATGAGCTAACCACTAAGCCACTGTGCCACCCATTATAATGTATTATGTAAAATAAATAATTCTGTTGACATATTTTGACAAAAAATATTTCTAAAAAAGTTTAAATTAGAACTTTTACTTTATTACTGTGGTTGGTACAGGCATTTTGGCCGGAAAACTTACAGACCTGTTGAATGTAGGCAGTCAGACTGCAGCCAGTGGATATGTTTTCCATTATCCATCCATTATCTACCGCTTCATCCTATATAATGGTCGCGGGTGGGGGGGTTCCCCATGCCCATCCAGGGGAGAATGTTTCGGGCGCTGGGCAGATACACCCAGGACAGGGCGTCAATCCATCGCTGGGCACACACTCACTCACACAAACACATACACACTCTATATGGGGCAATTTGGAGAACTCAATTGACTTGATCCATGTTTTTGAACTGTGGGAGGAAACCGGAGAACCCGGAGGAAACCCACGCGGACACGGGGAGGACATGGAAACTCCACCCAGATTGGGATTCGAACCGGGAATCCCTAGCGCTGAGAGGCGAACGTGCTAACCACTAAGCCACCGTGCCGCCAGTGGATATGTTATGAAAGATAATTACTTTTTCTTTCATTGTACATTATGAACAAAAAAAGCAAAATAATTATTGAACTATTACATTGTTATTGTGTATTGTGTATTCACAAATGTTAGTTGATTTAAGCCTTATGTAGGCAAAGAGTAGGCTTGCTGTCACAGGGGCATTACCCCTCCCCTTCTCCCCCAGCCCCCTTGGACACCTACTAGGACATTTTTCATAACATGTCCTTCACTAGATTAAAATCAGGCTTTTAAAATGTCTACATGGCTGTAAATTTCCTGAAACTGGCTGCTTGAAAGGACAAGCTACTGATCTTTTTAATCTTGCATCTCCATTTACTGTGAATGTGTTTGTTGATCAATACATGTGGAAATGCATTTATTTTCTGTTTGGTGAGTCCCTTAGAAACCATGGTCACATATTGCAAAGTGCATAAATTATGAGGTATGATTACCATATAGACAAATTATTAATATTTCATATTTTAATTTCACACAGAATGTTATTGCAGCGATCAGGATTAGTGCATAATTTACAGGTGTGCTGATGTTAATGTCTTGTTGATCCCATATCAACAAGCCATTAAGAATATGAGCATAACACAATTGAATGACTCAACAACCTGTTTACTCATAAGCATTAAATCATGCGTGTGTTTTCCTTTTCTTTTGAAATTCTTNAGACAAATTATTAATATTTCATATTTTAATTTCACACAGAATGTTATTGCAGCGATCAGGATTAGTGCATAATTTACAGGTGTGCTGATGTTAATGTCTTGTTGATCCCATATCAACAAGCCATTAAGAATATGAGCATAACACAATTGAATGACTCAACAACCTGTTTACTCATAAGCATTAAATCATGCGTGTGTTTTCCTTTTCTTTTGAAATTCTTAAACATATATGTAAATGTACAGTGCATTATGTACAGTAAAGCACTAAATTTGTGGTAGGCTTTCACAGCTTAAACTCCCTTTCACCCAAATGTCACTAAAAAGGATGTCGCGTCGAGTCACAAGTTACAGACCAACATTTCAGGTTTGTAACTTGTCAAATTGTCTTTTATTGAAATATAGAGCGAATACTCACACGAAAACTCCGAACAGCAGCACTCGGATGCCGATCTCCATCGCGAGGTCGCGCATTCGTTTCCTCCGGTCTGGAGGAGACATCTTCATATTTTTATTTCCTTCTCTCTCACTGTATCCAAACAAGATCGAGAAAATGTGAGAAACGCATCTGTATGAGGCTATGCTCCTTCACCGTTCCGGTTTGCATCAAGATGCTCAAGCCCGACGAGATTTAGCGAAAAGAAAGCGTGCACCCGCAAAAACCACCTTAATCCATAGTTTACCAACGCTGGTGCCCATGAAAAGCCTGAAATGAATCTAAACAATGTTTACATCAGGACTGTCTGCTTAAATGAATGAACTGTAAAGGCAGATTAAGATGCAGCGTGGGAGAAAGTGACTCGAGTCAACACGCTCAAGTTTCGCGAATCCTTTAGAAATTCAGCAGAGACAGAACACCTCTCGATATTCAGTTAGCTATATGCTGTCTGTCTGTCGACATGAGCCTACATATCGAATGGATGACGTGGCGATGTAATTACAGGCGAAACCTGTGCGGTTGTAGGGGTTCGCGTCAGACTTCCAATGTTTCTGCTTCACTCGTTTGTCTCCGAGCGCTGCGAGACGCTGGCTTTATAGACTCTGGCGCGCGCGTACCTGTGCGTGTGCTGACGCAAGAGCGCGCCAAAGGAGAAAGAAGCGACGCCTCAGGGAAGCTAAACCTATCAACATCCATCAATCCGTCCATCCAACCATCCATCCACTATCTTACGCTTTATCCTAGGGTCGCGCGGGTGGGGGGGGGGGGGGTCCCCATGCCCATCCAGGGGAGAACGTTTCGGCTACACCCAGGACAGGGCGCCAATCGATCCCTGTGGACACACTCACACAGACACACACACACACACACACACACACACACACACACACACACACACACACACACACACTATATGGGTCAATTTGTAGAATTTAATTGACCTTGATCCATGTTGTGGATCCATGTTTGTACTGTTGGAGGAAACTGGAGAACACGGAGGAAATCCACGCAGACACGGGGAGAACATGGAAACTCCAGCCAGATTGGGATTCGAACGGGGAATCCCCAGTGCTGATTCATCCCGCCTTATTCATAGCCATTCATATGTTATACATATACAATACTGCATAATGCACAAAAAGGCAATGATTTGTTAGGGTAGTTAAACAGATGAATGAAGAAGGCATCTTAGGAAAGCCTTGTGCAGCCTGACAGGGTTTTTAAACATGCTGATCCCCTTGCTGTCCCCTTTTGTCCTTCAATCTAATTTTAAGTTTCACAGTTTTACAGATTTTAGTTAAATAATAGTACATTTTATTAATTAATCTCTTTTCCACAGCCCTACTCCTGTAAGGAGTATATATTCAACTGAACCATCCACCTAAACAGGAAAACTAATTTCTTGCTTTCAAATAACATAAGAGTGGCTTAGTTGTTGGCACGTTCAGTTCTCTGCGCTGGGGAAACAGGTTTGAATCCCATTCTGGGTGGAGTTTCCATGTTCTCTTCTTATCTGCGAGGGTTTCCTCCGGGTTCTGAAGTTTCCTCCCAAAAACATGGATTTAAGGTAAATTGGCTGCTCTAAATGACCCCTATATAGTGTGTGTGAGTGAGTGAGTGCGTGCCCTGTAAGAGATTGGCGCTCGAAACATTGGCAACCTGAATGGACATGGGGAAGCCCTCCTCCCCATGACCCTACTGGATGATTAAGCTAGGGTGAGCAGGTGTCCTGATTTACCCAGGACAATGCCAATTATGTATTATATATATATTACTTTTGTCCCATGTCCTCGAGGATATTTCGAAACCCATTATACATTATGCATTTTACCCAACCTTTTTCCTGAATGGTGAATTGTAAGGAATGTATTGGCTTACAGCAAACAGGGCTCACTGCTCACTGAATATATATATATATATATATATATATATATATATTCATTCATTCATTCATTCATTATCTCCCGCTTATCCTCTATTAGTGTCGCAGTGGGGTTCCCCATGCCCATTCAGGGGAGAACGTCTCGGGCGCTGGGCAGATAGACCCAGGACAGGGCGCCAATCCATCGCTGGGCACACACTCACTCACACAGACACACTCTATATGGGGCAATTTTAAGAATTCAATTAACTTGATCCATGTTTTTGGACTGTGGGAGGAAACCGGAGAACCCGGAGGAAACCCACGCAGACACGGGAAGAACATGGAAACTCCACCCAGATGGGGATTCGAACTGGGAATCCCTAGTGCTGAGAGGCGAACGTGCTAACCACTAAGCCACCGTGCTAATAATAATATATTATTATTATTATTATTATTATTATTATTATTATTATTTATCCATTCATGCATCCATTCATTCATTCATTCATTATTCATTCATTCATTCATTCATTATCTCCCGCTTACCCTCTATTAGGGTTGCGGTGGGGTTCCCCATGCCCATCCAGGGGAGAACGTCTCGGGCGCTGGGCAGATAGACCCAGGACAGGGCGCCAATCCATCGCTGGGCACACACTCACTCACACAGACACACTCCATATG